>JAODAG010221431.1:0-13542 GCA_027574785.1 Orphnurgus asper | reverse complement strand
TATATATATATATATATATATATATATGTATAGCATAATATACATCATAATATGTAACGTTTCCTGTGTAGAAAATATACGGTACACACTGATGCCTCTAACAGCCCTTGCGGCATTGTGTTTGGAATTTAGCGATGAACAGTAAAGAGTCTTAAATTAACGCTACACAGAGATACGCTAAACAAAAGCCGTGAATTGGAATGGAAATACGCCTGGCACAGAAACCGTCATCTTTTCCTACGCCTTATAACGTTGAAGAGCGTATACGATACGTAACCATAGCGCTACTCGGGCTGTAACGTATTGTTATGATTAATTGCAGAGCAAGTCATAGTAAGTTAATTTAGTATAATATCTACCATATCATGGAAACGAGTAACCAGTTAAACTGTTCCAAATCTTCACAATACTATAGCCTATAAACTCCTCTTTAACTATATACTTTGTTATAACAAACTTACCGAAGAGCAAGCACGCCGATCGCTGCACAGATCTAACCTTTACTCGCCTTTAATCGAACTTGCTGGAACCACTTGTCATCATTGGCAAGGCCCGCCCTAGTCACCTTGGCCAAACTGTTGTACGTTGAAGGTTACAATAATATCATAGGAAATACTGGAACCACGATACGTAAACAATTAACAGTACTACATGATTGTGAATTATAATGAGCTTTAGTATCAATGGATTAGTGGATACATCAACAAAATAAGATAAATAAGTTAAAAAATATGAATTAAAAATCAAAAATACCTTCAATATCGCTGACTCACCGTATAAAACAGTGCCCGATGTTTTCATCACGAGACCAGTTAGTATATTGGTGGCACATCATGGTCCAGTGATTATTTGGTGGATATTATCGTGTATCGCATGAACGAACATACTGCGAACTTTAATAGCAAAATTCAGGTTCACTTTAATGTCGGTAACTTTCAGCAACACCCGTTGACTAATAACACAGGCTAACTTGCACACTGTTCACGATGCTCAAATCTGGCATAATACTAGGCAAAGCACTTTTCGTTAGATTCCGAACTGTTACGCTGAAGGCAGGCAGGGACCTGGCAAGGTTTTGAATACATTTCTTCTCGCGTGATTGATTCTGATCTTACACTTCGAACCTATTTCAGCTAGTATGACTTCATACAGTCACAAAGGGCGTTCCATGCGGGCCACGTACGGAGATTGAAATTTTGGCCCCCTGGAAAAGGAGCCTAGCTACGGCCACATGACCAACAACCCCTCGCCCTTTCTTTGTAAAATCATTGGGCCCCATATCATGAAAAATGATACCGGCACCTTGTCGGCCTATACCGACAAACAAACAAAAAACAAACAAAAAACAACATTTGTCAAATATCGTAATCTAACTTATTTCTCAACTGGAAATTATGATGTTTAATGAAATCATTCATCAACGTGTCACCAATCTGCATCTATTGTGACCAGTAAATATAACAAACATCGGGAACCCAACAATCTAACCCAACAATAACAATCTGCGAAGTAACGTCTGTATTGTACACGGATTTGCAAATCACCATGTAGTGAACGCACGCTGTCTGCCCAAATAAAACAATTTACACTCCCATTAAAACAATTGGCTATAAAGAAGAGAAACTCTGGAAATTACTTTGATCTAATGGTATAATTATATAATTACCAACATAATGTTAGGTAATTCGTGACCTTCTTGATTGTTATTTACACTTAACACCTCATAGTGTTACATCAACAATAACTGGAACTTAGTTATTGTTACACAAATTATCTAATTGTTCTTTGATTTTTTTTTCAATAACTGGACGTTTGCTCTTTAAGGTTGGCGTCAGTAATCCGTTCTCGACACTAAACAGCTCCGCAATGACGTGAATATTTTTGACCTGTAATGGGAGAAAAAAATAATAAAACGTTATTGAATGGAGCACTCTCGTGTTTAAGAAGCAGAGTGGTACTTCCAGTGACAGTGAAGAGGGTACCCTGTACGCAACCTGTTTACAGCAATTTGTCATACTAGTCGACTGACATTATCCTAAAACCGGTAATACTGCGATAACCGTGGAATGATATATTTTGCGCAGTAAATGTATATACATGATAGGCAACGTGAACTGATCGTTTCTTCTTCTTTTTTTTCATTTTAATCCAATCATTGAAGGCAAAGAACATTTCACCGTCAAGATTAATTACATTATCAGGAATAGGCGTAACTTCCTCGCCTCCTTTCTTTTTTTCTAAATGATCAAAATATAAAAAATAAAAATAAATGATCAAAATAAACCTTTTCAAAGCCAGAAAGTTTGGCAAAAAACTGGTTGGCATAGTCATCCATAGAGACCACATGTAATGATGTGCTCTCCTTCTGTAATATAACTACAGTAAATTCATTCCATAGTACACAGTACTATTGTGTTCCCTGTCCTAGATTTGTAATATATTCACAATTTTAATTGTTGGAATATGTTGTAGACTCACAAGAAATAACTCGGCCTTTTGGCTAAGATCATGTGTAGTATATGTAGTGCCATGCTCTACACATCATGTGGCACTACACTCGCCCAATGATCTCCAGGTCTTTACAGTCCTATCGAAATAGGTTTGGGTGCTGGGAAGTTGGTCAATTTGGCGCGAAGGTATAGTGGCATATATGCTGCCGTTAGTTTGGATCCCATGTTCTTTCTTTAGTGGGCTTTCTTAAAAGACAAAAACTCTCATGGAATTAACCTGTTTATTGTGGATGACAAGTAGCGATGGAGAAACTAATGAAAACGATGGCAAAAGAGATAACTCAAATTATTGTAAATTTGTTAAAATCTTATGAATGTGTAGATAATAAATTATCAATCTATGAGATCGAATGTACGGGTAATGTGCTTCTTGCGAATACATCCTTTGAGGGGATGGTTTATAAACACGTTTGTGAGTAGCACTAACCTAGCCATTAACGTTTATCAAACATGGTGGAATGACTATAGCAATTTTTAAATTGACAATTGGCAAAGAGTAGCCTACTGCCAGCATGCTCTGTTTGAATCACGGGACACACAGCATGGACATTTACTTAACAGTCGTTGACCTCGATTATGTTACGTAATACTACTTTGCCTTGCATGTCCAATCAGAGAGGTTGCATCATCACCGTCTGATCATTACATAATTATCTGTTAGGAATTTCAATTACACACTTTTCTAGTAGCTCGTCTAAGGTGAGTATGAATGTACAATATTCTGATCAATGACATACTGAATAGTTCCATTCTAGCGAGATTATGAAAGTAAAGCATTCGGCTTAAAAGTATACTGAATAACCTCATTTTTACGGGAATATGAACGTACATTACTACGTTTGTGATATACTGACAAAACAAACTCATTCTAGCGCTGGTATGGATAAACAATACCCTGAACAATGTATTACTGAATACCTCATTCGAGCAGAGTTCTTCAAATGTTCCTTTCGGCCATTTCTTCGCTAAAGCTCTTTTGGGAAGCTGTTCCTCGTCCAGGATGACTACTGCAACAACGTAGGTCTAGAAAATGACCAAACCAAACCAAACCACAGATTATCGTTCAAGACTCGCAGAGATTGTTGAAGTGAGGGCACAGATGGAAGAACAGGGTAATTTACTAAGGGAATGGTACACCCTTTCTTCAAGTCAGATTTTCTAAACACCTTTACATTTCTTAGCTGTGGCAAAATATCCTCCAGCACTGGGAGAGGGTAATGTTCCCTTTTCATTGACTTGTTGAGGGGTTGAGGGTCAATACAAACCCTTAGTTTGCCACTAGGTTTTGTCACACACATACTAAGCGGGATACCAGTCAGTGGGCTCAGCCACTTTTACAATGACTTTCAATTTCTCAAGTCTATCTAATTCTTCCTGTAGTTTAGGCTTCATTGTCACAGGAACGCGTCGTGGGGGCATCACGGCAGGGGTAATTGATGGGTCAGTTATCAAATGGATACTTCCCGGCATTTGACCTAATCCCTGGAATACATCTTTGTATTCATCAAATACATCTTTGATCTTTGCACCCTTTTCATCATTACTATCATTATGATTGACATTTTCACTAACTGTCATACTTTTCTTCAATCAATTCCATTAGTTTTTTCCTGTGGGTAATCAGAGAGAATCCTCATAATTAACTGAGTACTTGAAAGTTATTGGTTAGAGCTAAGATAACGTACTTGTATCTTGAGGGGAAACTATTCCTTTCCCCCTCTTCGTCGCCTGCGGGAGGGAGTTCTCCTTTCCCACGTGGATCACACCTATGGCTGGTTCGAACCATCGTTCTTGAAAGTTATCCGGCAGTGGCATCCGGTCAAAATGTTCTAGTACTTTGCAACAATTGCAAGATTAGTCCTTTCTTCGATATAGCATATCTCTCCGAATCATAAGACACTAAAACCCATTCAGTTGAGTAAATCTGATATTAGGTAAGTCACTAAAAGGCGATATCACAATGGCAAATCACTACTAGGTTAAGGTGCGTCGAGACTGATTTAGGCAGGCATTGTTCCGCGGTGTTAGTAGAGGCCTTTTTGGAAAATTGACGATATGCTATATCCAATAATAATAATACCACAATAGTCATACATGACCTGTTTTTATTATTCACAAGATGTAAGCACGGAATAAATGGCATTGTCGTAAGCTTTCCTCGTACATTGGTAATATCGTTTGGTTTGTACTACGAGTGCAGTGCATGCATACTAGCAGGGGTATTACTTGTACATCTAGTATAAATTAATCAAATTCTGATAACCTAAAGTTTCAACCAAATATGAAAAAGGTGAAAATAACAAAGATGCATAGAATATTTTCAAACATTACCTAGAAATTCAGGACTCAAAAACAAATTATTGCAGAATGGAAACACTGTGTACACGAACAAGGTGCAACAGTAGAAGATGTTACAAACCTTGCAAAAAATTTAGGCTATTAATTATAAAATCTATAACAGGTGACACTATCCATGAATCTGGAAACAGGGTTTTACCGACTAAAACAAAATGCGAATTTGGTGCGTTCACCGAAATGATTTTGGAAAATTAAACCTACAAAAAAATAACTGCTAAAACAGATCTTAGGATCAAAAATCTATGATAGATTTCAGGGATTTGAACGCCTAAAACAAAAATTGGAATTGGGTCAGCCCTCCCTGCTACTCCCTGTCATTATTCCCCCTTCTTCTCCAATCAAAATGACCAATGAAAACTCAGGGATACTGTTTCCAAGGATAATTGCTGGAATTCTCCAAATTGGAATTCAAAGAATGTCGATGCTAGTGGAAAAATATTGAAGAAGATTTTAATAAGTTAGCACAGTAGTAAAGTTGTCATTAAATCACATGTGTAGTTTATAGAAATAAAGGTATTTTCTGTTTCCATGTGCTTCGGGAATGTTGCACGACCATTAAAATATACAGGGTAGTTGTATTCAAAGAAAAGCATGTTTAATGTCCCTGTGCTATAGGAAGAAAGCAAAATCAAAATTATAATAAAACGTAATTTAATTTTCCATATCTCTAATTGACTGTAAACGTGGTGCTTTAAGTTAGATACGATAATTATAAAGGGATTTGTGCGGCAGTTTGAGGAACCCAGCCCATCTCACCCAAAAATTTAACAGCCCCTCCGCCTGCCCCTTCCCCCAATTGAACTGGACCTTCTCCTTGTAACTAAACTACGCCCCTGTGTGATATATGGTTCCTTGTATCTCGCCCAAGATTGTTTTGAAAAGCAAGTAAATCATCCTAACAAACGTCACTGACTTTCTAGTGTTTATTTCGATAAAGATGTAAGAGCTAATAATATACAGCATAAGACAGTAGAATGTGATGTGCTTTCCCGATAATAAGAGTTTCATTAGAAGCAAGGTGTTATTGTTGAGAAGTTATTGTCTGTCCGATTAACATGTTCAGACAAATCGACTGGATTATACCAATTGGATTACCACTGAAGTGAAAAGTACAACACTCTTTATGTGGGTTAATCGTTTCTGATATTCACTCATTATTAATATAGAAATAACTAATGGTCAATGCTATAAACTCTAACAATGGTAATCTGCATAACAATAACTAAAGGGCATTGCAATTAATGACACAACAATGTGATGGTAATGTGAATCACTAAAAATGCGATGTGTAAGACTCAGTAGCTAAAGGTAATTGTTACACATTGACTAACAATAACTGAACGTCTTTATAATAACATAATGGCATGATTACATGAGACGCATTATACGCTGTTGTGCACTCAAAAAGGTTCGAAAAATCATATCTTTGATCTTCTTAAAAGGGATGTAATTGATCACAATTTTGATAAGTTGTTGTTACTTGATAACAGGAAATATAATAAATTTAATGTATAAATCGAAGTGTACCACAGCTGGATCTAAATCTAAACTAGGAATGTAAATATGCTTGTAAATATGGTGTGGCCTGATGGAAAATGCCAAATGTATTCTCTGGCTAGTGTTTTCACTGTCATATAGTAAGATGTCTTCATTGGAACATACATTCATGACCTGAAGCTAGCATATGCTATGCATATGCTATCTCCAGCAACTCATCAAGTGACGTACTGTTGCTGTATTCAAGGACCATATATATAATACAGTTTACTACTGTACAGGACAAAGCCAAGTTTATCTTCAGCTGTTTTCGTACTTTTTAAAATGAACAGATCATTTCTTGAAGACCACTACGACACACCAATATTACTTGCGTGTGAACATTAGTTTCAGCTTAACGTACACTGTCAGACAAATACCTATGGAATTCACTCTGTTACGCTGTTACACTGTAACACTGTTTTATGCAAATGAGTTATTGCAGCTATGTGTAGTTTACATGTTACCGTAGTTTAGTATGGCCTGATCCGTTCATTCATACCTGCACTTCATGATGCCCATCGCCCAAACACTCCAAGAACTTTTCAGTTCCAATAATAATAATATCAGCAGAGAGCCTACAGTAGGTGAAGATAGGCTCTTTAAAACTATTTACTATCAGTTTATCATACGACACGCGATGATCAAGAATATTAAAGCAATGATCAGGGGATGTAGTATCCAGCTCAATGTAACCTCTTCACAAAGAGTAAGAGGAAACTTATCGGTCCTGTAAATATGAATGCCCGAGGAGTATACATGTAGCCAAACGCTATAATGTAGTTGGAAGTGTTGACAAAGACAAGAAATTTGCATGAAGTCACGATAAGTTTTAATGTATGTGAGGATCGTTTTATCGATCACCATTCATTTTTGTGAAGAATGAATAAAGAAGCAAGTTTCAGTGGATGTTCTTAAATCATAGAATATTACTCAACTCGAACACCTCATGACTTTTCTAAAACATCCACAAAGTAAATTCAATTCAACCATCGGAAAATAGCATACTGAGAGCAGCACACAGCGATACAACAAAATAACCCTAAAATGTATTCATTTAGCATTAGCCGTTCTAAAGCAAGTTCTAAAACCAGTTAATTTAATTCATTTCAGCTCCGCGAAATCACTTCAACATTGCTTTAGTGTAGCACCATTTTGTTCTGCTACAGTGTACTGCCTGCCAGAACATTGTAGAAGATCGCCCTCGATCGTTTGAACAATGTAGACAGTTTCGGACGATACAGTAGTGTTTCATCATCCACTGTAGTGTGCAATTATAAATAATGTAGTGTCTCATCAGGGGACGTACCGGTACAGCGTGGCCACTTGAACCTACCATTGTACCAAATGTAAATAATCTACTGCAAATAGATCATTTTAATATAATCCATGAAACGTAATGGCTCCTTATTTAATTTAATGACCTGTCAATTTCAGAAGAATATTCAAATAGGAATGAGACTTACTCTCACCACTTCCCATGGATGTCATTTAATCAGGGACGAAATCCCTCTCTTTAGCAGAATCGTGGATCCGCCAAGGCCCAGATATTTTCTCCTCATTCTCTTAGTCCATTGTAAGTGGGTGATTGAAAACAACATAACTGATTGCAGTCACAGTGTTTCCATATTGCGGATATAATAATAAATTGCAAAAACAGCTCACCCATGTATTAATTAATGCAAGAAAGAAAATTGCGAAAGGGGGAGTTCCCTTGCTACGCTTCTAACCAGGTCCGCATGATATATGTTTGCTTTTTTATTGCAATAACAGAAAGCGAAGGGTATATACTCATCCATCATTGCACACGAGCTGTTTCTGTTTTTGCTACAGCCTTTAGATTTATATTACTTCCTTCTTTCACATCGTGTGTACTCTGGTAATGAGCCGAAAGTATAATTACAAAAACACAACAATAAAGATCGTTCAAGTGTTCTTCAAGCTACCAGGAAAGTTAGTAATGTGTGTGTATATACAAATATATATATATATATACGACTGGAGTTCTCAGACGGGTGTTGACAGTGTCGTTACCAACATCGCCAAGAGTGCGTTATGCGGATGTCAATTTTATTTCAGGTGAGTATTCGCATTATCTCATGTTAACCACCGACCTTAGCCTCGTTTATGTTCATCTATTGTGTATCCATTAGATTTCCATGACGTACTGTTTGTTTGGTTATACGTTGTGGTTATTACCATGAATAGGTTATACGTTGTGGCTATAGCCATGAAAATATAGAATGTGACAATGTACCGTACCGTTGGTTATACGTTGTGGCTATTGTCATGAAATGTATAGAATGTGATAATGGTTACATTGTTTGACTGTTGCTATACTATATAGACGTATCTTCTTCATGAAATGAAGTTCTTGACACAATCAAAGTATTTTCGTTTCCTGTCAAGGGATATCATGCATGATGGAAGACGTCCATTGGACTACTAGTGATGAAGACAGCTGGGAGGAGGACCAGATTGAACCTCGTCTGTCACGTGACAATGGAATTCCAAGTTCCTACCAAACAATGGAAAATAAACAACTATGTATCAAGAATTCTAATCGCAAAATACCATTCACCATATGGGTGGTGATGAAATTGGCCTGTATATTTCAGCAGAAGGTACTAGTTACGGAGAGACGGTGCTTCCATTGTCAAGTCAAAGTTACGTGCAGAAATTGTGACGTAAGTGAAATGAAGAAAATCATTACACATCAAGTATTATCCCTAAAATGTTTAGTTTGTTAGTTTCCTTGAATAATGAAGCAAAGTGCCCCACTGTGGCGCTTTTCGGTATTTTGGTTTAGTTCATTTGTATC
The DNA here is from genome assembly GCA_027574785.1 of Orphnurgus asper. Lineage (NCBI taxonomy): Eukaryota > Metazoa > Echinodermata > Holothuroidea > Elasipodida > Deimatidae > Orphnurgus > Orphnurgus asper. Next base: position 4,317 of record JAODAG010221431.1, on the reverse strand, counting down.
ATTCTCACCCACTGATCTCTAGCTCTTAAAAGGCCGATCGAAATAGGATTGGGACTGAGAAGTGGATCAAAGGTGCCGTTGTTTAGGCGCAATGGTACCGTGGTACCATATGCTGCCAATGTTTCATCTTAGAGCCCAGGTATTTTCTTGGGGGCTTTCCCTATAATGCAGTCTTTTCAGTCCGATGGAATATGACTGGGGCTTGGAAGTGGATCAGTTTGGTGTAATGAATGGTGCCGTGGCATATCCTGCAGTTGTAAAGCGTATTACTACTGGTTATGACCCATGAACTAGTTTTATTAGCAGTCAAATTCATTATTTTCCAATTTCGTTTTCCTATTTTCTCAAGATATAGTGTTTGTACATGTTGAACATGTACACTGTAATGAATATTCATTACATATGCTTTTGCACCTGTATGCAAATTACAAGCAAGTGCGGCGCCATGCTCGGCTATATCTCCACCCTGTCTGTCTGTCCATCTGATAACAAACCGACAGCAACGTAATGTCCTTCAAGTAGAAATACAAAAGGTTTTGTTACAGCTATAAAGTTGGTATCGTCTTTCTTAGTACACCTACTTCTGTGTGATTCAATTCCTGACTACGCCACGGATTTCGAGTGTTGCTTTTTTTTTTAAATCTGAAATCCTTTTTTTAAATCTTTTTGGGATATCCGAAATCCTTTTGAAAGTAAGAAATCTATTTCTCTTTAAATCCTCAGAGTATTCCAATTAGCTTGTAAAACTAAATAACCTTTACATCGACACCGAAAATCTCCCACGTCGTTTTCATTTCTTTCTTCTTCCTGTGTAAGATTTCTTGAACAGTAATTCTTACATCATTCGCGGTTCACATATGGACGACAGAAGATTAACTGTTTTTTAAGCGACGTTGTTTATCAGCTGATGATGATGATTTTGGTTGTCTATACTTTCAGACTTTAGTAGATGCAGTGGAAAGAGCTATGCTACACCGGTGTTATGATTTCGGCGCACCGGGATCTTACGACAACGTCCCTTACAGACACAAAACCAAATTAACCGGCGGTAGTCCCTCCGATGAAAAGGGATGCACACTCTGCGATAGTTACTGGTGGAACTTTGAGGGATCGGCGGTTCGTTATTCCGAGCAAGACATAGGTAAGATATTTCTTCTCTTTCCAAAAAAATATTCTTACGAAATATTTCAAAATCAACCTATGTATTTCGAGAACTCTTCATTTGAAAGATGGTAGCTTTTTCATTAAGTTAATAATATCTGCTAAACAGAATCAATGTATCCTGCCTGCCATAAATAGTCCACACTCTTCAGTTGAATCTTCACCACATCTACTGTCTTGACATTAGTCACCGAGGTCACAGATGCTAGCCAGCTGTGGACCATGTTTATCATGTTTATCAATTAGCGGAGGCCTTCAAGGGTTATCTAACTAGTTTGCCCTTGAAAAGTATTCCTTCGATTTCAAGCAAAATCGACGGTCATATAGACACTGTAATCCGACGCGAACGTCCACAACATGTTTTACAAATGTTTATCGTCTATTTAGTATAGTATATTTCCCCACAAATTTCTCTATGATGTAACCTTACAATTTATTGCTTTTTACTGTATTACATTTAGTTATCCACAATTCTGTCACTCGAATTAGGTGTTACACCGTGGAACCATCCCGGGAGCTGGTTTTTGTCGACTCTAGTCATCTTTGGCGCGATCATCGTCATTTTGTACGATTCATGGTATTACTTGGGACGACGCTGGGGTCAGCAGTCTCAAATCATGCACGTCATATCGTACGGCACCTTCATGTTGAATCTTATTCTGTATCCTGTCTTGAATATGGTTTCCAAGATCAGAATTTTTTGCAAGAGAAACATCCCACAGCTGTCCTGGTCGAATGCCCTCAACGAAAGATACATCATTAAAAGAATACAATACCTGGATACTCCCAACAGAGGTAAGTGGGATCAGAAGATTGACTAATGCATGGGGTGTGTATATGTTCATACACTAACAATACCTGGATACCCCAAACAGAGGTAAATGAAATCGGAACGTTGACTAATACCCGTGTCCATAAACAACGATATCTGGATTCCTTCAACCAGGGACGTAGCCAGATGGAGCAGGGAAAGCGAACGTCCCCTCTCTATTTTGGAGATAACAAACAGGGTAGTGATGGAAAATACGAGAAACCAGACGTTAACATGGACGTCGACTTAACTTTTGAATAAGTCTCCAAAACCCGTGTCCACCCCCACCATGAGTATTTGCTCCAAATCGAGATAAGTGGAATCAGGACATTTATTTACTTACATTTATTTAAAAGACACTCAGGTTTATGGATGCTGTTAATATAGAGTATGTATACGTATAATGTAGATTATTATATCCTATTCACTAACGTATGCACATGTATGTGTCTTATATTAGAGGTGGTCTTGCATGAAGCATATACCTCACTTATAGCGTGTATGTAGTAGATACTAGCATATCCCCTAACTTAGTCGAAATGTATGTATCGAACGTTGTTGGTTTCATGGCGTTGTACTATAGTATACTTAATTAGATCACGGGTTTATAACGACACTCTGGGAGTTAATCACTTTTTTATATTCTTTCTCGAATACAGGTGTTCCTGGAAAACTTATGTTACTGTTTGGAGTATTTTGTTCCATGTACCACACAATTAAACGCGGAAAGTTTTACTTACAGTTTTGCGGAAAGTTCTCGTGGCACAGCGGCGTGTCCGTCATATGCGGCAACATCATCTTGCTCATGTTCGTCGCATTTCACTATCTGTTGTACTTGACGAGACTGTCATTCCATCGCCATTTCACTTTGATCGTTAACTTCATCAGGACCCATCAGGGAGAGTTAGACAAGTGCCGCTACATCATAGGGAGCGCGTATCTAGACTTTAGCTGCTACCGGAAGCTGGTGGCCGTATATATGACCTTGTTCATACCGACGTTGACATGGGCCATAACTACGAATATCACGTGGCAGTACATCTCCAAATCGAAGGGAACATCCCCGTCTCAAAAGTGGAGTAAGGAAGCTTCAGACGATATAAATCAGGTGATTTTGATGGAGATAATTATATTTCTCGTCATTCCTATTTGGGCCGTCGGTGGCTGGGACACTATCTACATCTGGAATAGACTACGACTTCAAGTACTCACAATACCAAGACACGCGAGACATGTATTTTGGCGTAAAATGACTCGTCAATTAGACTATGCTAGCGAACATTACGATGTCATTAATGTTACTATGGTATTCTCTATCATCTCGTTCTTCATGGCTCTGGTATTTGGTAATTATCAGGTTACGACTTTCGCAATTAAAGAGACATTTTGTAACGTAACCGATGTGTAGCAATTTATAATGGCATGCCACGATTCGGGCTGGGCCGTTAACCATTTTCCCAGTCATTCCAATCACTTGATATCATTGTTACCTCGTTGATTTTGCTCGCGACCTGGTGAGAGCACTGAGCAACAAAGACGTTTTGACTAGTTCACGGGGAGCTCGACTCTGCGCTGCTATCCATGTTTTTTAGCTCTTCTGCGAGGAGATGTGTCCCTGCGGCGATGACGCCATCAACACAAGTGTCATCATCACATTTGGAAATATTACACCAGAATCGTACATACATGCATGAATAAGTATTCTATACCGACCACGTAATGTGGGTCGCTGTCAATTACAAAGGTACATGTACTTCCCCTTTTCCTTTCACATCCAATCACGTAATGTTCATAAACATTATCACTGCGCTAATACTCAGTAATAAAAACAATCCATAGTTGTCTTTAATTTGTTGCTGAAACAAACACTTTCCGTAATTGTCTTTAAAGAGGTTACAGTACTAAACACATTCCGAGATTCTCTTAGTTGTATACATATTCCTTGGATGTCTTTAAATACATTTGCAGGGATCAGCTGTAGGAACATGGACAACCCGCAGTTGTCATTAATCAGTTGCAGGAATAATCACATTCCGAGATTATCTTTAACTAGTTATAAAGGGCTGCATTTTATGGAAAGCCACCCAAGCCATCCAACGGCAGCATATGCCACGGCTCCATCCGTCAAACTGATTCACTTCCCAGTAATTCGATCGGACTGTAGCCTATATATATATATATATACATAGAGATCATTGGGCGAGTGTAGTGCAACGTAACGTGCAGCTTATGGTTAGTTGCTAACAATAGTTACAGGACTGTACATTTGTGGCTAGACTAAATTAATCAATTAATCTTATCGACATTTTACTGATCACTTGAGTATTAATATAGTTATATATATA
>JAODAG010221098.1:0-12223 GCA_027574785.1 Orphnurgus asper | reverse complement strand
CACATAAATACAGCAATGGCCACATAAATGCAGCAATGGTCACATAAATGCAGCAATGGCCACATAAATGCAGCAATGGCCACATAAATACAGCAATGGCCACATAAATGCAGCAATGGTCACATAAATGCAGCAATGGCCACATAAATGCAGCAATTGCCACATAAATGCAGCAATGGCAACATAAATGCAGCAATGGCCACATAAATGCAGCAATGATCACATAAATGCAGCAATGGCCACATAAATGCAGAAATGGCCACATAAATACAGAAATGGCCACATAAAGGAAACAATTGTAATGTACGTACAGTAATGGTCATAGATCTGATTTTCGACCAACACGGACATGGAGTTTCATTATGAGCATGTGAGGCTTCATAGCCCTGTACTGCACTGCACTATACTAAACTACACTGTCATATTCAAACCGAAAAACTGAAAAATCATACTGAAGTACTACTACCAATTTTCAGACTTTCCATTAACGTTACTATTGATATCAGGCATACTGTCTATATAATGTTACAATTTTCAATACCAGAGTCAGTCATAGCGATTCTTTTCACGGATCACATGCGATATGCTAGGAGCATTATAATAAACATCGATTGGTTACTTGTGCTTGTATCGATTGGAGATTCATGTAACCCGTGTGTTATTTACACCTCACTGATCAAGTCTTAGCTGTAAGTGAGTTGTCTTAATATATTGCCATTATGGGCAATAGGGAGATGACAAACCTTACGAGGAATCGGTGCCAACATCTTTTAATGGCAAGGGCCATTATAATGAGGCCCGCCTAGGTTCTCGCAACCAGCCTTAATGATGTTTTCACTTTTCTTTGCAATTCTTTGTAGCGTTAAATTTGCGAAAGTCTTCGAAAGAAGTTGCTCGATAATCACTGAATGATGATATGCACTATTCAGTTGCTGTTGCCAGCAACAGCTTTCGAAGACTTTTGCAAAATTTAATAAATTGCTTATTTGTGCTTTTTTGTCGTTTTATTTTACTCTTATAGATGGACCATCAAGACAACAACTTTACGAGGAGTCCTGATCTACCAAAATTTAAAAGAAGAAGGGAAAAAAAACACCAAGGAAAAAAAAAAGAACAACACGCGAGACACTTTCGAAGGATTTGACAGTGTTACAAACCCCAGGCTGCTTATGGGCGAGGACATAATATGATATTCTCGACATGGAAAGGAAGGGTGTACAGATATCACGTGACCCGGTGACGTCATTTGCAATTCGACGGTAAACCACCAATACTATATAGTACAAATCACTTATGAAAAGCCTGTCGCTTCGAACCCAACCGAGCAGCGAAACTTGAAGATCGTGTCTGTCACGTGAGGTTTCCGTTTGAATTCAAGTATCTATCATCTTGATACAAAGCGTTTCGAATATCAAGTCTTCTTCTTTGCGACGTTATTATCCGCTTCGCCTGTTAGTAAACTAGTTTGTTGGTTGTTGTCTTTGGGAGCGATTTTTTTTCTCTCTTTCTATATACAATGAACGAAATGAACTATATATATATATAGATTGGATTCTAGGGTGATGCTGAACTTGATTGGATTCGAATGGAAAGAAAACAGACGAAATTATATGACCAAGTGTTGTATTACTCTGGCACAGTAGTTTGAGTTTACGAGCTAGTATTGTTGGGACGTAGTCTTATATATTATATATATATATAATTTATATTCCCATACGTGAATAATAATACTAATGTGTATAATGAAACGTTAACCAAGGGTATGTATGGTCCAATTTATTGTTGCAAGATCTGTTGTAAGTATGCTTCCCTGAGGTGACGTCACATCCGTCGAAATCTTTAAATGATATGAGTGTTCTTAATTTATTTCACCTCTGATTCAATCTCAAATTTTTTCATCAAAGGTTTACTTTTGGTAACGGTTTAGCATCTTCGTAGACATATATTTAAGACATGAATACATTTTGTTGGAAGACTAATCAATAAATCAGTCGTTAATGATTTTCGTTTGGTCTAACTGCAAAGTGAGGTTACATAGGCCTATAGCAACAAACTTAAATAATTTACTTTACAATTGTATCAATAATGTTTACCAGCATTCAAGCTCAAAGAATTGATGCAATAGAAAAAAATATTAACAATTATCGTAAGACCTGATCAAGTATAAAACAATAATTATTATTTGAAATGTTATCAGTTTCGTAAAAATAAATGGTGGAACCTATTACACGGCTATTACATGACATTATAAAAATGTGTGAATGTATGTACCTATGACGTCATTAAACGGATTGACAACGAATCTGTTGGGAGGACTTTCCACTGTCATAAGAAATTATCAACCAAATTTTGTACCTTGCGGGGAATTTAATGTCTCAGTAGGCACTAATCTTGAATATCGCAATATCGTACACTAATCGGTTTGATTTGAACTATTGAAATGCCGTAAGTTCAGAATATCTCCGTATCAAAAATAATCTACCACTATATTATCGTATCGTTGGTTAACCTCAGCCTATTAGCCTATTATTCCTTACAAATTATATATTCCTTGCGCGTGTCAACTGCTCAAAATGAATGTTTTGTGAAACACTCTACAATTTGACATGGGTGGTGATACGAATTATTAACGACGCCATGTGATGTGATTTTAAACTGATTGGTCTTTACTTTAACAAACTTCAAACCATCATTTTAATAAGCTTATGCAACAAGGAAATAACCATCTGCATTTTATGGACGACATATCATGCTTAAAAATAACCCACACCTCCCCTCGGATACTTTATTGCCAATTTGAATGATGGCAGGAGACAATTATTATAGCCTATTGAAATAACATCAAGTCGACTGTTTTAAAGCGAAGAAATCTAAAGTAGAGGCGAAAAGGTCAAAACAGGTAATATGGCGAGAAAAAGGAAACATCCGAATAGTCGATACATGTAATAAATAACTTGATTCTAAAAGACGGAGAGATATTAATTTTTCAACATTTTCAGAGAATTTAATACATTTTCACGAAAATATCTCGTGGAAGTATCGTTTACGGTTTACTCTCACATGAACAGAAGAATTACTATCTGATATTTGATAATTTGTGCCATAAAGCTACGTGGGCAGTTTGTTAGATCAAACTAATATTTGACCATTTGGTCAATGAAAGTCTCTGTTACAATGAATTAGTGTGTTATACAACTTACTGTTTACTTTGACTGTTTGCGTCACGAAACAATCATTCAATTACAATTTTGGCAAAAAGGCATTTTCCATCTGACTCTGCATGACGTCAAAATTAATCAAGGGCATGATGCAAAAATTTATTTGAATTGGAGCTATTCAATTGGTTCATATATTCCTACGCTGCACACTTATGTTTGTTTTGTACGTTAGGCTACTCGCGTTACGCCTACGCCGTAACTCGGTTAATTCTCTTTCGCGTATAAGGGTTATATTATACGACGTCATTAATCGATCAAATTTATCGATTAATTCGAGGTTTCGAGTTAATAGCTACGATTAGCTAAGTCTTACGTCGATTTCGAAACACTCAACGGCTCAATCGCCTTAATATGATATCCCTCGGGTGTTGAATAACTGCCGAGTGCGGCGGCAATTGAAATTCAAAAATTAATAAGGCACAAACGGCGACCATTGAAACGGATGATGAAAATTTATACCAAAGTAACTAGCTACGAGAACGGGAACTATGGACAAATTTGTGTCAGAATTACTGATTGAAACCTATTAATTCATAGCGACATTTATGAACGGAGAGTTACTTGTTGTGAAAAGTACAAACCAATTATCAAATACCCTTTTTAATATTGGTCGCATAGTAAGGCATATTATAGAAATTATATTATTTTGGGTACCGTGCAGAATCGATTCTTTAGGAATAGTCTGGTGCAGCGTGCAATAAATCATAGGTCACATATGGAATGATTATTATATCCTATAAAGTTTAATGGATACACTCTAAGACTGATAACAAAAAAATTAGAACGTGTTTGCTTGCATATGCACAAGAGAAAATGGTTTTATTTCGATGTGCTTAATAGCCTATTTTCTAAACAGAACAGAGAGTAATACGTTTATAGTCCATAGAAACAAAATAACTTTCAAATGATTTCCTATTTCTCTTTCACAAATTGTCTCTTTTCTGTGCATAGTGCATGATGCATAATGCATGACATGACCTGTAAACCCTCGTATGTTATTCCAATACGGATCGACGGTTAAAATATGCGCAGTGGAAAATTTCGTTCATTTTCGTTATTTTAATTTGTTGTAGTAAAAATCTTACGAGACTCGCAAAGCTTCTTTGCCTAATTTTAACATATTGCAAAAAAAAAAAAGTTTTAAAGAATGAATGGATGTAGTATGGCAGTATGTGCGTATGGCATCTATATATAGTACGGTACTGTGATATTCCCGTCGAACATTACTCGTTCATGCTGTGACCCAGTCGAACAGGCACGCTATGGTAATATCAATATGTCGGTGGCTGTCTTGTTGCCAAAGTATCGACTTGCAAAATTTCAATTTTTTTGGTGGGGGGGGGGACTGTATGATTTTATCGAATCTGAAACAAAGACAATTAAAGAGTAAAATGTGATATTTACATCTTGCATTATATGTTAATATCATGGTGTAGATGAATTAAAAAAATAATGTTAAACTTCGTTATTTAAACATTTCGGCATTGTTTTGTTTCCATCATTAGTCGGGTTACTCTGGATGTGTTTGAATCAAAAGTTGAACTCTGCAAGATGGATATAATATAATTGTATCTCAATTATCATATTTTGGTCGAAATCTGAATTCTTGTGAGAGAACCCGATCTGTTCATACGTTTGTAAATATTAATTTCCAAACTTTATAGATTGGATAATAAACACAGTTACCCACAAACAGAGACGTATACGTATAATCCAGAGTAGATATAATGAAAAGTTGGTAAGGCTGGAATTTAATGTATCTAACTAAAGTGTCACACTTCCATTAAAGTGTCACACTTCTATCAATGAAAATACTGATATCCTCTCAATAATATCGAATCTAAAGCCGAATGAAACCCAATAAGTTAACAATCGATCACTTGTTAATGACCTTCAAACACAATTTGAAGGTCAGTCGTACGATATTTATGGGTTCTGTTTAATCTCGATCAGACGCCTGGTTGTGAAGAATTTAACATTTCAGTCGTGGTAAATGCGAAATTAATAAAACGAAGCATTTTACTTTACTCATTGATAGTAACGGTATGACTAGATCGTTGTGTGGGAAACTATAACATGAATAAAACATAATTGACTGTATTTTAGAGATCGACTTGTTAGCATATTTTGAGGCTATGGTGTTTCTCATTAAAAATTAAACAGTTATATTTCAATCTTATGGAAAAATACTTCATCTATATAATTGCAATTTTAGTCTTTATTAAGGATGGAGAAACTATCTCCCTAACGCGTTATACCAAATTATGATACTTTTAATTCGTTCTTAAATTTGACTTATTATAATCGGGAACCACGAGCATTGTGTGTGATATTTGGGTTTGATCATCCACTGGTTACTACACAGACGAAATCTCATTTGATGATATATTCCATGAGACAAAAACTGAAGTCTTAAAATATATGCATAATTATTTAAATAAACATGATTTTCGATCCGTTGTTATTCTTTCGTGCATAAACTTGACTTCCTTCCATTGAAAGTCGAGAACTTTTAACTACCGGATTTTTTCAGTTCACGCGGACGGTCGCATCTCACATAAACAAACCATTATTTCAGCGGTTTTAGATGTCATCACCCCGGCCTGCACTGTTTGACATTGTATCGTATCCAGTTTGTAAGCTCATAATTCCTACCGGAAGGCGACACTATTTTACCGCAATTGGAAGGAATTTGTGCGATTAAAGAATTGAAGTACCTTCGTGTTCAGGTTAGAACTATTAATTTAATTAACTTACAAAATTGCAAAATTGTCAATGATTTACCTGAGATTTGTGCGCTTGACATGTTTGTATCATTCAACAAGGATTTAAATTAAATCAAATTGTCTAAAAAGGTCCGGTCACACTGCACCAAATAAGAATTCCGATCAGATTTATCGGAGTGATATCGGATTCAGAATCATTGCTGTGTGACGACTGGAACCATTAGTATGTTCCTTAGAATTCACGAAAACGGCAACAGCAATTTCTTTTCGGACAAAATACAGTTTTCCTATAACGGCTATAATATGGAGGGAAGTACAACTGACCGGCCAGAGAGACATCGTGCTTATATAAAGCTAAGCTGAACGAAAGCAAACTCTTTCAGTCGTATGAAATGTGACGTTACCAATATTGCGATTAATATGTTACGGCCATCACGGGCAAAGAGTACGGGCGATCATTGTTAAACGTGTATCATTTTAGGGAATTGTGCGGAATTCCTATCGACCAGAAAGGCAATGTTGTGAATGACGAAAGCAAATTTTCCTGTTGTAAGCATGTAATATGCATCTTATAATATTTCGTGATTCATCTCTGGACGACGAATGAACAGACTATGAATTCTGAAACTTTCGTTGCTACTATTTCTCAGTAACGAACTACAGATGGATTCATTTTACGAACGAACACTTTTGTAAATGAAAAGCGAGTCGACAAGAAATTCATTAGCTTTAAGGACATGTCTTGGAAACGTTTGCCATTATAAACAAAATATTATTCTTACAAACTACAGCCTATTTTACGTCTAATTTAATTGCTGAAATGCAGGACGTATTCATGACAAACCCATCCGTGGTAGTGTTAGGTTTCAGCTTATAAACGACAATATTTTGCACTCGATTGTAGGCTATAGCAAAATATAATATCGCGATTATTCTATGTGCAGAAGACAAAACTTATCCGAAAAATTGCATGTTTAATCAATTTGAGGGGAGACCAATTCCCCAGAATTTATGCACAGCTACAATCCTAACAATTGTCCGTAATTTTAAACTGCTAAAGTTATAATTGTACGACCTTTATTATCAACAGCCACTACAGTGATGGTTCTTTCACCCAGATCAAAAATATCTCGATAGCCTAATAATTTGAATTTCTGTGAACATTCTGATTATATGAATACCATTCTCCCATTAATACTAATCACTACTATACACAGATGCACGACTACATTTCATGTTGCCTCCGCGTAGTACATTACACGCCAAATCAGCTCCAGAACAACCGTCATACGAAATGATATTTCTTGTCTGTCGAAACTTAATAATAATGTTCTCTAATTGTTGTTCCAATTGCTCCTACTGAAAGTTCGTTTCAACCACAAGCCGCGAGCCGATGTCCTTAGCTACGACCTACGCTACACCCATTAGATTATTAAAGTCTCGCTGCAGTCAACGAATGGGCCGCTTAACTTTTAAAGGTCACCATGTGCATGATTATGTTCATTTACATCCGTGGCGTACCTACCAATCGATAGTAAACCGTCATAGTTTACGCATTGGAAATCTACATTACGGACCGCTAAAATCACATAACGTCAGAGCGTTTGTCAGTCAACTGACTCTCTGCGCATCATATCGGTCTTGGAACGAAGTTTTTGTCCGCCTGTTAGGTTCCCTTGGTATTTAATTTCGCGAGATTTAAAATCCACCTCATACTTTGTAGATCGATATTATTTTGAGACGCGCAGAACACCCAAGTTTCTAAACGTAATAAAGATACAATTTTTTGGTTAAACGAGATATAGGCCTACTTTGGTTACTTAATTTAACAATTATGTCGTTTTCGTCGTCAAAACTGCTGTCCACGGTACACTAAGTCTAGATAAAGTGTGTGCTTATATGAGAAACAACTCCTGCCTGTGCAATCAATATAAATTTGTTAAGAGATTTTGATTTCAAAGAAGTAGGTTATATCCTCTTTACTGTTTATTTTTGGAACAAACATCACATGTAATTTATTTCACGCTTATACGACGAAGGGAACTCAAGGGAAGCCTTTAAAACACAACACCTTGAAGAAAATTGTCAAATTCATTCAAATGATATATCAGTTTGTTATGCTTCGTTTTACATCGCGCCGTAAATATTCCCTCCGGGGAATTATCGACTAGTAATTAGACTGCGAAAACGGTCGATGAGACTAGAATATTGATGTTCTGTTTAGTGAAAGTCCGTGGATAAGAAACCAAAAAGAATAAAAGTAAAATGGAGCAAATGGTGCATCCTAATAACATGGTTTCCGTGTTTCAAAACACTGCAAACTCGGGTGACGATGAATCCCCGTGATTTATTATGACGTTTTTTTCGCTACAAAATCAAATCGTGTCACTGGGGAGTTATGAATCAGGCATTATTTGATGATTTGGAAAAGTGCGGCGTATACTGGTTGTGTTTCGCAGTGGACAGAGATGCGCAATACATTATGCAGAGACCAAAAAAAAAGGACAACTTTACACCATGGAAGTGTATGCTCTACTGAACTATATTCTCAATAACAACTCTCCACTGTACATATACATCCATGTCACATGACCCATATGGCGGGAACCTTAAAGGATACTGTCAAAGTTATACTACTGTGTTACTGTGTACTGTGTTTTGCTTAGGAGTTGTTTACAAAACGGAATGTTAGGAAAATAGGTAACATGTCACCAGGTCAATATGCAAATCTACACAAGGCTCTTTCAATACCTCCGTATTCACCCATACATTTTCACGATTTTTTCCGTGCAGCACGGTTATGATAAATTATTTGAAAACAGTAAACATTTCAAAAAGCTAACCTGGACGTATCCTTTAACTAAGCAGACATAATTAGGCCTAAATAATACAATACAATAGGATAATCCAGATTATCCTTGTCAGCAGCTTTCCTAAGTCAGTACTGGTAACTACAGTATACTGTGTATAGTGCCAGAACCCTACAATTATAACGGCCAAACAAAGAGGTTAATATGCAAATTCTGTTATTTTAGTTATTCATTTAGTTATTAGTTATTTATTGCCATCCCTGATTTTATTTTGTCGCTCAATGTATATCATCAGGAAGTAACACATTTTTTGATCTGTTCCAGTAATGGTTTGGAGCACAAAATACTGCCCCTCAACTACGACTTTAATAGCCCCTTTTCACAATGCGGTTATGATAGTAACTTTAATAATATAATGTTAATCGGAAGGAAATAAAACCTCTTCGTGTGAAGGGAAATGCTGGCCATATTTACATAACTGTCCTAAACGGCGAGAAAATGCTAAAATGGTAACAATACAAAACATACCTGTTTACACATGTTTAAGTTTCACGTAAAATAACATTTATATCGAGACGAGTATATTATTGATTTATAATTGATAAACGATTACTACTATTGATTCCTTTTTGCCTAAATGAGGGGGGGGGGAAGTCAGAAATTAGTATCAATGTAACTACAAAAGTCATTATCATAATCCATTCCCATTGAGGCCATGCAATGTCATACGCCACGTAAATTTCCCCCTTCCCCTTCCCCGCTCCCCAATTCCCCTTTCGACTTAATGGTATAACCCTCATTACGTGGACCTCTTTTCGTCATAATCGCTCTACTGTTTCCTTCACGAATAGATGTATATCACACCTCGTTGTAAATGTTCACAAAATCAAATTCTCATACAGATTAGGCCGCAAAGTATTACTACGTTCTCTCTCTCTCTCTCTCTCCTTTTTTCGGCTTAGAGATGATCTCAATAAAACAATGATATTCTCCTCGGTCTGGTAGATGCTCGGAGGGGGAGGGGGTGGGGAGCAGGGGGAGCCGGGGGGAGCAGGGGGGAAATAAGCACGTGGCAATAATTCATTTAGCTATATGCCTACTTTTTTCCACTTTTCGTTTTGGCTCTTGTCAGTATCTTCGAAATGAATGACGCGGAATGACTGTGTACGATAAAATCCCTGTCAGAATCCATCAGGATGAATTATTCAACCGTGCCTTCGTTGATGATAATACATTCCCCATAGCCCTCTGGGTACGGTCTTTCAAAGCGTTTCATGGTCAATTGACGCTCTCGGCCCTCTTTCCGCCAAAGTCAACAACCGTTTACAATATCTCGGTCAAAGGTATTTTCTCTCTCCTTCTTCCAGGCTTCTTCTTCTAGAAATATGCGCATATGCTTGAGCCGTGTTTTTTTTTAAACTTCCGATTCGGATTACAGGTAGTGGGGGACTTGATCGGTTCATGGGATGCAGTTATTGTCTTAATTAACGGTCCGATCGAAGTAAGATCTGGAGGGGGGCCTGGGAACCTGGTCATCCGACATTTGATGCCGTGACATGTTTGGATTAGATCCCACCCTTTTTTGAGTGGGATTTCTAAAACGAAAACAAAAAATTATTATTGCCAATTATCACATACTTAAGATACAACATATTTATAAGTCTTATTTAATTTATAAATTTCCACACTTTTTTCATTGATGTTTTATTAGCTCACCATCGATGCTCAAAGTCGCCTACAGCAAGGGGGCCGGCAGGAGATAGAAAATTTGGTTATGATGCAATAACGCACACATTGTCTATTTGGATGATAATTTTTTGCAGTTATATTGTAATGTAGTTCATTCTTTAATAAAATATGTTTCGCCTATTGTACTGGTAATCGCTTATTTACACCGTTTGTTATATGCGATTATGTAAAGTCCAATAACAAAAAATGTTAATGGGTGTAGTGACCAAGCTATTTATATTTCCAAACATTTAATATTTTGTTTTTCGGGTACTTTTGTAAAAAAAAATATAAAAAAACAGTTTTAGGGTAATTTCCTGTTTTGGTACATTTCCCCTTTCCTTCGGTGAATGGATGATTTCGTCCTAAACGGTGCCCTTACTTTGAGGCACCCCCTTCCCGGCCCTTTTAACATGTGCCCAGTGCCAAGATGAGGCGCCATACAGCTATGAGAAGGTTGTGGAAGCACCATACTTGGCAATTATTACTAACAGAGAATAAGGCTATCTGTGTATAGGCTGACTGGATAACTTGGAGGTTGAACAAGGATGTTGTGAGGCCGTAAAACTCAGAAGCTAAATCCGGTCCTTGACATATACTTTTCAACACATTTACGAAATAAAATGAATACATTAAAGTATTATGGTTTAACAAGTCATTGTGTTATCAAAACTTTCCTGTATTTAAAGACAGACAAACATTAAAACAAAAGCCACGACAGAATGATCCCAAAACAAAACAATGGCAGCATACACGAAAGGGGAAGGCAAAAAGGAAACAACTGCAGAGACTGAATAATGGACGGAAAGTCAAATCTGGATCCTTCTTCGTATAGACATTCCTTTCAAAGTGCTGAAATACCCATCCGAATGGGAATCATACGGTATATAGGATACATACATTAAGTATGAATACGTTTAGGTGTAGGCTAGTATTTAGGCCTATATACCGTACACAAGTACATAGGCTACACTATTATCTGAGGTAGTCTGACATGAAGTATATACCTAGGGCTTCTAAAAGGTCTGCCAGTCTTCCTATTCTAAGCAAGTCAAAAGTTATCGAAGAAGCATCCGAGTATAATTTGCACTCATATAATTATTTTGTAGAATTCTTTTCTCCGATTAAAATCAAAGTTGGATCGGATAAAACTTCCACTTCAGTCGTCGTTAATGAGTTTCTTAATAATACACTTCTCGTTGAAGTTACGTCATTCTAGATTTAAGAAAAGTGCTTAGTGATTTACTCACCGTCCTCACACCAGGCAAGAGTACCACCCATCCCGGCTGTAGGTTTCTGTAAGTTCAAGGTACGGTACCTCGACCCCCAACCAACACGTGTACCGTATACCGATATTGCCCAAGAAAGAACAGTGGATTCCAAAACCAAACAACGGCACCATCTCGCCATCATACCGATCCGCTTCTTCCCAGCCACGATCCTATATATTTCGATCGGCCCACTTTGTGGTCAAGATGTGGAGATCGTCGGGCGAGTGTGTATAGAGATTACTAACCACCGTATCTTAGTCAAAAGCTTGAGAAGAACAATCATCTACATTAGTGTTCTTTGACTTAAGTAACGAACGGGACCATAACAATCATTACAATCCATTGATTGCGTACAACCTTCTAAGAAGAATATGTTGGTTGTTCGTTGGAATGTATGCAACAAATCTGCAACTCCCTCCACGTGACAACCCCCCCCCGCCACTGACTGAATTAAAAGAAAATTTCTAGTT
>JAODAG010220876.1:0-13550 GCA_027574785.1 Orphnurgus asper | reverse complement strand
ACCGCTCCCCCTGACAGCATTCACTGTGCCAAATTTTTTGAAGACCCATAATTCGGGCAGAGAATCTGCCCAAATTCTCTGCCCGAATTCAGGCAGACGCTTAGCCAGAGTTATTGGTGTGAGGCAGAACTACTGGTATGCAAGTACGTGGCCCCAATTTTTTTCCCCTCTCTCCGCGCGCGTTGTAGTTACTTATAGTAATTTCCCGTATACATATGTGTGTGTGTGTGTATTATATATAACTGTCACATTTTAACTGAAGATTCTTCAATACAAACCTTAAATTAGTTCAAACAAAATTTGAAAAAGATAGCACCATTTTGCATATATTCCTCCTTAAATGAACAAAAATTGACCCTCCCCCAGGATGGCGATCAGAAATTTGGGCAAGACCTTCAGGCCCCCCCCCCCCTAGTGAAAAATCTTGGATATGCCAGTGGTTGGAAGATGCCTGGCTTTGTACTTCCAAGTCCAAGGGAGGGTAATTTCTCCACCTGTAACTTTGTGTAAGTAGCAAGGTATTCTGCAATTGTGCCAAAGGTCACAACCCCCATCAACAAGACTGATGTCAAAATCTGCCACACTGGAAAAATACCATGTCTGTAGTACTACTATAGTATTGGGGTGAGAGGGCCCTAAACGTTTAAAAAGATAGATGATATTCAATTAATTGAGAACAAATTGTAGCTTATTAAGTTCCTATTGTATTAGCAATATCAATCAATGTGCACTCTTGTAACTTGTAAAATCTTGGGAAGCAAATATACCTTTCCTCTTACATTATGAAATCAAGCCTCTGTATGGATGTTTTGATACATATGGTCTAAAACAAAGTCATCTTATTCTTAAAAAAAAACCCTCGCAGTAAATCTACATCCACATCTTGTTTGCATTTAACTCAAATTTTACTACATATTAATCAATAAAATCCCATGCCAAGTTTTTGTATCTCTTGCAGTAATATTGTATAAAAATAAAATGCCAAAGATGGTAGTTTTAGCAAAACTAGCTCGCCAGAATTTTGAAATAGCCAAAATAACTGGTCTTTCTTATCCGTGAATGTTTATTTCTTCACCGTTCTTCAATCTCTATTTTATTTGGTTGCTTTAGGCAAAATTTGCATGAAGACTAGTGGTGGCTGCTTGGAAACTGCAGAGTAAGCATTACCACATGGTGTCTTACAGTATGCATGATCGAGATGTAGTTTCTTGATGAAAACACACTGTTTGTTTGAATGAGGGAAAACTGCCAATTGCAACAACCATTGTCGGTAACCAGCAGATAGAGCATTAGGCTACCTTTAGTTTTATTTATCTTGAGGTACGATATTTAAACCTGCACAAAAATGGACATTAGGGATTTGGATAGCATCTTTCACATGTAAGTTTGTTGCAATAGACATGCAAGCATACATCCCCCTCCCCTTAGTATACATGCCAGAATTCCTCTTTTATAATATGATTTCATAGTTTTTGGTAAATTTTGGGTAAAAACAGTATAATGTCCTACAAGTATCAGAACAAATTTATGTTATATGTAACTTTAAACTTGGTATCGCGTCGTCCTTAGTATTTCTTCTACTTACAAATAATGAGATAACATTGCAGTCAGATTTTCCTGAAAATGATTTTGTTTTTGGCAGTGTTTCAGTTTTCTAACTACTCGTCACCTTAAGTTTGGTTCATCGCCCGTCATATGAAAGCAAGGTTATGACTATGAGCAGAATTTAAGACCTTATCATTTTCTTCTTTACAGGTAGGTATGCAATACCCTCCAACTCATTGAAGTGATGTGGCAGTATTACAAAGTGAAAATGAAGTTATATTCGTATATATTCGTTATATTCGTATCTCTTTGGAAAGCACAAGCTCAAACCTGCGAACCTGCTCAAACTGACGCAGGACTTTATACAGCAGGAACAGAATCATTCCATAGTCTTAGAGACCATAACAAAACATTACTGCTGTTAAAAGTTCATGAAGACAATATTTACGTAGCTGGTAATAATGCAATTTTCCATCTCTCGGAAGAACTGACACTTATCAGTAGCAGTAGTAGTAGCCTACAGATAGATGCAGGAGAGAATATCTTTAAAGTACTCGAAGTCTCCAAATCTCAGAGAAAGTTAGTCACGTGTAGTTCCGGTGTTGGTAGCGGATGCCACTTAAGAAACCTGGACAATGTGACCCAGATCGATGTAATCAGCGATAACGTGGTTTTCTCTGGTGATTTCAGCACAATTGGACTCGTAGCACAGGGGCAAAATGATGGCACAGAGAGTCTCTACATTGCTCGAGGTATAGATATTAGGGGTGGTCGAAAAAATGAGGCACCGATCATCGAGAGACAGCTCGAGTTGGCTGGTGAAAACCGGGAGACCAGCTCCTTGTCATCATCCATTAAATTGAGCTTTGTGATTGATTACAAGAGCACTTTTTTGTACAAGGACTTCGTTTACTTTTTGGCATCACAAAGGAAAGATGCTAGTCAAGAAGACAGTGCTGTCATCCCTAAACTTAGCCGCTTATGTCCAAGCGCTAATGATTTTGATGCTTTTACTGAAATCAAGCTCAATTGTCGTGGTAAGGATAGAACCCTGTACGATATATCACAGGCATCCCATCTTCAGGGCGATCGGTTATTTGTGGTGTTTAGCAAGAACGACAATCCTCAAAATGAATTCAACCCTGCACCTCAATCCGCGCTCTGTGTCTATAACATGACGGAACTCGATGCCACATTTCAAACTGCTGTGAGAAGTTGCGGATGCAGTGGAACTTCTAATAATAATTACTTAAATTTTGCCTCATGTGCGACTCTTACAGAAGGGGTAAGTAGAAAAGAGAAGTACAATTTCTTTGGAGAAGAATGCCAAGAAATAGTTGTCAAGTATTGATGTTAATGTGGAGATTTGACACAAATAATAGCCACGTTGCCCTTTCAATTCACTGTGCAGATCTGTACTAAACATGATTGCACTTGACCTTCTGTACAACCTCACAGAAGAAAAATATCTCCCCCACCCAGCCTGGACATGTTTACTAAACATCTACCAGAGGATATTAAGGACATAATTGTCACTCAGTGCCAAAGCCTCACATGTGGTTAAATTTTTCACATCTACATTTTTAAATCCAATCGAATCTTTATTGTCCTGAAAAATTTCTTTGGTTTCTCTGGATATTTTAGAATACTGGTGTTATTCCTCGGAGATCTTGTTATCACTTGGGTGTCTCTTTATTTTCCCCGTTTTCTTAAGCCTGTGTTATGGTCCCTTCTCTCTGAGTTTGTTATAGAACCTTACAGTACATTCCCTGGCATTGCCTAATGTTGTTAGCTAAGCTAACGTTAGCGTAGACTAAGCTTATAGTAAACCCGGGTTTGCATTTCCCCCTACAGTATATGTTTTTCAATTCAGACTCCTTTTGACTGCTGCCCAGACCCCAACAGGGTCTGAGTTGGCAGTTTTTGAGATGGCCAGGGAGGTTCTCTCCATGGGAGTAATAGTATCTTCCCTCAGTGGTAGTGCCCATGTGAATTTAGACTGGTGCACTCTGATCAGTAGAATCCCTTAGGCATCGAAGGGAAGTACGGTCTAAAAGCCGAGCTCCCAGGAACAAAAGAACAATGGCTACATTCAGATCGATCACTCTACCTACCACAACGCCTGGGTCCTACTTTGGGGAGGCCTTGCGTCAGAGGTTCTCTCTGAGGGAGCGATAGTAGCATCCCTCCGTAATAGTACCAAGGTGCATCTAGACAGGTAGAACCCCTGGGGTCAGTTCCAAAAATCCTGAGGTACAGGGTTTTTCCCTGATCGAATTGAGGACTTCGCGGCGCAGCGTCAGTGGACAGCCTATCCAGCCGCTGATGGCTTTACCGGAGTGGCTGGGGCTATGGTAACCAAACTTCGAAGGCGATGGTAATGCTCTTTGTATGCCTGGATGACTGGCTTGTCCTCGGAGCATTGCCATCGGAATACTGGCGAGACGACCACCCTTTAGTTAGCTATAGGTTGGATGATCAATTGGAAAAAGTCTTCGCTAATTCTGCCTTGATCACTGATTTATCTGGGGGAAAGTATCTACTTTGTGGCCGGTCGATTGTTTTCGCTTGAGGACACAGGTTCTTGTCCCTGAAGAAACATTGCTGTCTTTGGAAGCCTCGAGCCAGTTTCTGGATGCTGTGCCTTCTTGCGAGGCTTAGCCAATGTTGTCCCCTTTGCCACTTGCACATGCGTCCACTGCAGTTCCATTTTGCTGTCCTTCCGTCCAGCAACTAGTGATCTTCTGATCCCGTTGCTATTGTCTGAAGGGGTTCGTCCTTACCTCCGTTAGTGGAGAGACGGGCTTGATGGAGCGTATCGCCTTCGGGCTTCAAACTACAAATCAATGTACTGGAGTTGGAAGCAGTGGCGAGGGTTGTCAAGCTTCTGGTTGACCTAGTAAGTGCCTTGAAAATCTCAAGTAGTATTGGAATATGTGCTGTTTCACCATTATAATAGATTTAAATGCGAAGTTACAGTAAGAGATTGCTGTAACTTTCTAATACAAGTATATGCTTGTATATTCCTGTATACTTGTCACATTGTTATTTCTTAAGTCTACGTTATCACAGTACATTGAGCAGTACTGTGCTGTACTATGTTCAGTATATTTTAGTCTGTTCTTAATGATGATGCAATTCTTTTTCACAGATCATAGGATATTGTTCCAATACAGACAATCAAAACGTCATTGAAAACTTCCGGTGCAATGCTGGTGTATTTTTTCGGTATGCAGAGCAACCTCCCAGTGAAGATCCTGTTACAGAGGTTGCCGTCATAGAAAGTTCCAGCACTACGTTTTCATCCGTAACTGTTGCGCAGGTTGTAGCTAATCGAATGCATGTGGTCGCTTTCATTGGTACAGAAGAAGGTACACTTTTGAAGGTATGTTTCTTGTTATATATCATAAGATTTAAACTGGGAAGCTTATATGCAGAAATCTCCTTAAAATTGTGTTTGTATGTAGCAAGTAAAACCCATGCCCTAAGGTTTTTGGGAATATCTATCGTGCAGTGGACAATGTACATGCATGTATATATAGTAAAGTATGTAGCGAGTAAAACCCAAAACCGGTCGATTTTTTGGAATACCCTTCATCAGCGAGAGATATTTTCAACGTCCATGGGAACAAGAACTACTGTATATTCTATAAATTCATGCAAATTTTATTCTAAAATTGTAACCCAGGCTTCACGGTTAGGATTCAAACCGTTCGCAAGATCTTCCAACTGCTCCGATCTGCTTTGATTTAGTCATGAAAGGAGCAAAATATGGATATATGATAAAAATGAAAATAGCCTAACGTATGTAGTGCAGTATCCAACCAAAAAGTTTTGCCTGGATGCAAGGTATGTTGGGTGTGCATGTTTTCATAAATCAAGGACCTCCTCCATTACAGGCTGTCATCTCAGAAGGTGAATCCTGTAATGTTTATGAGGCTGTTACTATTGGATCACAAGTACGAGCTGATACAACGCTAGTGGATGGTGACGAGAGCCTTCTGGTGCTCACTGAAGAGACGGTGAGTAGTATCGGTGAACTGATGGCTAATCTGTTCTAATAGCTTCAGACGACAGAGTATGCTGCCCTAGTACTATGTCATTTGTGTGATCCTTTTTCTTGTCCTTAACTGTCTCCTCCACGACTAACGCACTCGCAAATACTGTGTTGGAGTGATTTAGTAAAACCTTTTAAAAGGATACTTCAGCGAGATTCTTGAACTTTGTCAACGGTGTCTCGGTTGTATTTTCATCCTTTCGACTCACTCCAAGTCTGGCTGAGAACATAGCTGTTAAGTTTCCAATTTCAGAGGTTTTTTTGCTCATATAAACTTCAAAACCCACAGGAACAAATGGCAAATTGTGACGAATGCTGATTGAGTAGATACCTGTAGTAAGTTGATGATAAATTACCGATTCACACTAGTTAGTTAACACAGTAGTTTTGAGTGTATTAATTGTGAGAAGACCCGTAGGTACCACCCCGTAGGTAGCTTGTCAATTTCCAAACCAGTTTTAAGTTTTGTGATCTTGCTGTACTTGCTGTATATGAGAGTAATTTTGCTCCAAAATAAACCAATAAAACAGCAATTTGAGATTCATTCCCAGTGGTGTTACAGTAGTTTAATGGATTGTATGCTACACTAAAGAACAGATCTTTTACAGAATGATGCTGTCTTGTAATGAATGAATTTAGTCATGTGTGTCTGACATTCTCACTAATTCAAACAATGGATCATAGTAACTTCTCTGAAAGAATGTCTTTTCTGAAAACAAGTGGACATAACTATGATAATCTAAACAACATTGCCTCTAAACTGTTTCCATGTTTGATCTGAAATCAAAGAGTTGCTTTGAAATAAATTTGCTCATTTCTTTTTTCCATTTTTCATTTCATTGATGGGAGGGATATTCCTCGCTCGCTATGATCAAGACTGGTGTCTTTGTCATGTTTGATTTCGATGCCGGAAGGCTCCAGAACCAATATAATTCCACTTGGCTTGTTATTGCAACCTTATTATTGCACAAGACCCAAGCAAGGAATTTGATTGATTGATTGATTCCACAAGTGTCAATAGGCTGGGAATAACATTCTCTCCAGTGATTGTGGCTGGTGGGAGAGAAAATAATTTTGTTTTCTCATGTTTACCAACATAGGTACTTTTGCTTTTTATAAACAATGTACATTACAATTGGGGTTACTTCTTAGCTGTTGGAATAAAGTTCTTAAAACAATTTTTGGTGAATTATAACAATGCAGCAGTAAATAGTTTTGACAATACATGGATAATACGATGTTGTGAGTGTAGACAAGGATATCAGAACATCTGCATTAAGGGTATCAGAACATCAATGCAGATCTACTTTCTGATTGAACTTGGCATAACAATCATAGTTTCTGACCAGAGGAGAAACATGGCCAATGCAAAGAGCAACTGCCTGCCGTGAAGTCATTAATGGACTACTGTAGCAGTAAATATTTGAATGATGCAATATGTTACTATTATTGAAAGTGGACCTGGAAACACTAAACTCAGAGTTTTAGATTTCAGCTTCGTATACTGTCATTGGGATGTATGTTCAGTACCGTTCCGTCCGAGTGGACAATCGTCCGCATTCACAAATGTTCACACTCAAATGTCCAAACTTCATCCACACAAAATTCCCCTCTGCCCAACCACAATACAAACCAAACTCATCCCCTATTATTAGCAACAGGCTCATCCATGCCCGAAACACAATAGGATTAAGAGAGGAGGGAAATGTGCACCTGTTTATGTAAACAGTTATTGTGGATACTAGGTCATCACTTTGATTAAAATTCACATTTGGCTGACATAATGAAGTACAGTTAATCATCAAAAGAAGGAATACTTAAAGGCATTTTTATTAGTGAGAGAAATTGGTGATGTCATTTGATTACAAAACTATATAAAAAGATTGACCTTGGACAATTAGTAGTAATTGGTTGCAATACCTTTGTTGATAGATGCCTTCAGTAGGTACACACATGAAATAACAGGATTATAGGAAATCTCCCACTTGAGCTACAGCACTGCTGCTGCTCTGGTTCAGTCATATTCCCATATGTGGGTTTCCTGTAAAGGGAACATCAGTTGTCAAACATTGCCTCTCCTTACAGGTGCTTAAAATGAAAGTTGTGAATTGCAGTCAATTTTCGACCTGCGAGGAGTGCATTCGACCTGGCTCCTCCCTGGGTGACCCATACTGTGGTTGGTGTACCCTGGATCGACGGTAAGTCAGGGAACACTAAAATTTTGCCTGGCAGTTTTATGGAACTTTTTTTCACTGAAGTTTCCTTTGCTATGCATCTTTTCGATTGCTTAGCGAATTGATCAACCTGTACAAGCTGTTTGCCTACACCAAACAGGATCATTAATGTTTCCTGTATATATATAGAGCAAAGTGTGTCAAATGTCATTCTGTGGGTATTGATTGTAATCTGAAATGCACAGGTCTCTATGGTCACACAATTGATCATATTGCAAAATTTGCTTTAAACCTACTCTAATCCAATTTATAGGCATAGGAAATGTTGTCCAGCAAAAGTGTGTAATATGTATGTAACTGATATATTGTTACATTGCAAATTTATGTAATAGCCCTTAGATTTGTTGGGTAGTGCAAATATCATAGAAGCCAACCAACCCACCTGTGTTGACATTTAAAACCACTTAGAAACAAAAAAACATTTTCAATACAGAGCATCAACCATTGGTGAGCTGTTACAATCAACTGTTTTGTGAGTGATATTCGTTCAGGTAGTGTGAACGAACAATATTATCCATATATTAGCAGGATTAGGGTTTCGTGACATTAGTGGTTCTTAATCTTTGTTGAGTTTCAAAAACTAAGCTTGCTGTGACTATATCGATTCAAAGAAACTGATTTGTACATTGAATCAGTGTATGTTTTAGGTTAACATGTGTTCGGTAATTTGGAAATTACAAAGTGTGAATGTGATTGGTAATGTTACAAGTGAAAATTGTTGCACAAGGTATGAAGGTAGTGGTGAATCCTTGCCCATTTTAAAGCAATATCCTGAAAAGGGTATATATTTCATGTAAGACCACCTCTATTATAGGATATACATGTGTTTGTATACATTAGGGTATAGGCTAGTACAGTATCTACATAGACATGTACATACACTACATGTGAGGTTGTCTTACATGAAGTACATAATCATTATAGGCCTGGAATATGTAAACAGGGGGAAATCCATTGTATTATACTAGTTAGGCTAATATTTAGTGTTTCACTTTCAGTTAAGGATAACGGTATATGACGGCATTCACATAGTATGAAGTCCAAAGATTTTGCTAAAAGGGAGGGCAGTGGGGGTTCAGTTCAGGGCCATAGCTAGATTTTTCCTTAGGATCAGATCAGCTGAAAATTCTTAATTTTCCAAAAGACTTAATGAAGACCAAAATGGCTAATCCACAAGCTATATTTCCACTTGCCTATTTCTCGAAACATTTAATTGGGGAAGCAAGGGTAATGCCAGGTATTGCACTGAGTAGTACTGGGTATATTGTACCAGGTAGAACCAGGTATTGACACATCCGGTGGGTACAACTCTTGCAAACACGACTAAATGAAAATGATAATGGATGCAGCTTTTCTTGTTGTACTAAAAATGCACAGCATGTATCCTTTCTAAAACATACCAAAGAAACATCAGTTAATGAGAGGTCTTCAGCCATGATATAACGTCCCAGTAATATTCCAATTCCTATTATTAATCTTTCTAGTAGTAGTTACCCTTGCTTATGTTCATTTCTGTGATCTTGTTCATCACACTTTGCTGCCTTCACTGATTCCCGATGGGACCTCACCATCTACTTCATTGCCTTTCTCCATTCATAAATCTGTCAATATCTTATTGCAAGTAAAAGTAAATTTGGGTATAATTGCAAGACCATCATCTGATGAATTCTTCTACTGTATTTGCAGTCAGTGCATGCATTGGCCTTGTGTTTTGAGTATATGGATATTAAACACAACTTTGTGATTACATCATAATGATTACTTCTAGTGGAGTTACCTCATAGCATCTATAGGCTAGGTTTGTGTCTAGTCATTTTGATTGGTGTATATAGGTCTTGTGTATATAGATATGAAACTGATTGAGAGTGATGATGTTGATTACTACTAGTACTAGGTATGCATGCCTTGTACTGCCAGCCAGTCTTCCATTATTACTGTAGAAATAGCATTAAGAAATCCAAATTTCTGCCAGCAAATCTCTTTTCACGTTGAAAACTGGTTGACTCGGATATTGTGCTTTACAGGTAACTGGACAGGGTTTGATGGAATGCAGTGCAAATGGTGTTCATCGTTTATTAAAAATATTTTAGTAAAATTGTGAAATATATTGAAAGAACGTGCCAGATTCAGAGAGGTATAGCGGAGTGATTGTGTATGTGTAGGATAAAGCAAATGTCGGTCGCTATGAGGAAATGGTGAAAATAGCCACTTCTACCTTTATAAAGAGGGTGGTTCCATGAATATTTTTTAGGTGTGTTGTTGTAACTCACAGTTTTCAGCTAAGATGCTGGAATAAAGAATTGGCAAAGGATTGTTCAAACTGAGTCTGTGATGTTATTTGGTGATATAGACTAATCAATTTTATCCATCAATGTAATCAGTGTGCCTCTAAGCTGGACATATTTTGTTTTATAGTTGCACTAGGTACAGTGAATGCCTCAACAACCAAGTACCTTCAAGATGGCTGCCTTTCGATGAAATGAACTGTACGGCCATTGTAGAAATCACTCCTAGAAACCTGGCCATAGACGAAGGTTTACAATTGGTAAATCATTTCATTTTTTGGTCAGCTTTATAACCCAGTTGAAAGCCTTATATTTGGTATCAGAACCTCCATGCAGTTTTGCTTTCTGGTCAGCAATTGTTAATACATTGGTAATTGTTTGCCAATAAGAAGTAAATGATAGCTTATGTGCTTCCCTACTTCAGTGTAGGAGGACTCAATTGTGAACATTTGTCTCTGATGTAAGTGACAGTGAATGAATAATTAAATATATCGAGAATCCTCTAAATTTCCACAGCAGTTTGTGTCCACCTTCCCCTACCGCAAATAAACAAAACTACAACAAAGTCTACTTGCAATATTTGTCGATCATTTATTTATTTATTCATTTATTTAATTTTGTTTTCAAATTGAACACACCCACAATGTGGCTGCAGTAACAAAGCCTTGTTTCTGTATGTTTCATTGTTCTTTTGAATGTACTTCCAGGATTACCACTATTCAATTAGTTGGTTTGATAGTTCCTCCAAAAGTTTGGCTTTGTAAGAAAAGTGTTAGGAAGGACAAGCATCCTTCTAAGAAGGACATGAAAGCCTATTACCCTCACCAGAAGAGCTCATCTATCCTTAACGGCATTGACACTCTTAGACACTACAACTGAATCAAGCAGACTATTCCACTCATCTCTACGAGAAGTAATACTTCCTAACCTGACCTACATCGCCCGCCCCTACATCTGAAGCTTGAAACAGTGGCCTCTACGGCTCCTCGACTTGAATCTATTAAACAAATAGATGGTATCGATGGCTAAGCATGTTGTCAAATCCATCAACAGTTAAAAATGCTTCAAGTAGATCGCTACAATGTCGGCTACGCTCGAGAGAACTTGAACTAAGATTCTTCAACCTTTGACGAAAAGAAATACAAAATGTACATCTCTTTTGTTTTGTCTCGATGAACAAGCTTAACCTAACCGTGCTGCAGCTCCCGGCTTTAGAAGACGACGAAACGTACGAATGTCATTTTGGCGCTTTGCACGTTTCTGTAGCAGAAGTGGACGGCACGTCGCTGCAATGTATCAGTCCTCCCAGGAGTAAGATTCCTGCAGTCACTGTTGGAGGTTAGTACTTATAACCATCTCTTTCAGTCTTGACCTGGGGGAGAGGGAGTGATGGTGAGTAAGAGGGATACAGTGAAGATCATTAGAAGCTTGTATCTCGCTCCCTTCCTCCACTTTTGTACATCAGTTACTCTGTAGTTGTACATCCCACCGTGGAAATAAAAAGAGCTAATCCACAAATAAAATTACTGTATGTAAAAAAAAATAATTCTTAGCCCAAAGGTCGCTGGTTCGATCGTCAGACATGACTTTTTCAGCAATAAGTTCATTCATCATGGTTGGAGTGCAGCGTTGACCAGTTTGCCTTATTGGTGTTGGAATAAGTTCATATCAGCACGGCTGCTGTGCAGTGGTGATGAAACACTTTGAGAAAGTAGATCAACATACGCCCGGAAGCAGGATGGGATGGATGGTTTACATGCCTGCCTCGTTAACTAAAAGTTAGCATGTGTACATCTGACTGCAAATTCCATCTGTTCTTCTCCCTTGTACTTATTTTGTCAGATTCAGTGACTACGAAACTTCAGGTATATTCATCGGAAACGGAAGTAAAGTTTGTCATGATGGACTACGAGTTCTATGACTGCAGTAAGATAGAATCGTGAGTAGATTTGATAAATACTCTTGAATTTTCACTTTATTCACTTTCAACCAGCAATCTTTCTGTCTGGACAGACATGACATGTTCTACATCTCTTAACTGATAATATTCAGCCTCTACAGTCGCATGTACCCAAGGTCTGTCTGTTGCCTCCGTTACTATCGTTTTGTTCTTTGAAGCGCGTTGCACTTTCGAAGCATCATTCACTGGTGCAGGGATCGATGTGTATTTTTAGATCGCTGAAAAGTCTCCATTCTTTTCCACGCGATCGAATGTGTGTCCTTTACTTTTTTAGGGAATCGTTATTGCAACGAGTCGATTTATTTGTGATTAAAAGAGTCGTCCAAATGGTTCTATAACTGGAGTACATCTCGCAAATAAATCAAACATCACAACACCCAATAAATGGACAAAATGTGCAGGACAGTTGACGAAAAATATTAAATTTCCTACCGTTATATCTTACTGATCATTAGAAACTACCCCATGAAATATTTCATATTGCTCAGATTGATTGTGTGAGATGTTTCACAATGTTTTGTACTACAGGTTAGCATACCCATACTACACGGTATCGATGAGTGGAGCATTTGACTCTACAAAGCCTTTTTGTAACCCCAACCCAGGAAAAAAGCCAGCTAGTAGTGCATGGCTACACGCTATCACAAACGGATGACTATTCATTTTCTACATATAGTTATAGTAACAGTCGGGTTGTATTACTAGTACCAGTGTTGGAGAGTTACAGATTCAACATTTGCATAAGACCGCCAAAGAAGATACTTACATGTTGCGATGCCTGCTCTTAAACATTTCTCATCCAGACCCCAGTCCATAACTAAAAAAAAATTGGGTTGGTAAAACCATCCCCAGTAATAAGTATCCCCTTGATGTATGGCCATTCTGCACAAGGTCACAGTGTGTGGTGACAAAGAACCCTTGCAGGCTGTATTCTTCCATTTGTGACCTTCACAGAACTCTAAACTTATTTGATCTATGTCAAGCAAGCTGTTGTGGTTTCCTTGGTACTTTAAATTGGTCATAAAGGGTCTCGCTATAAGGTTAATAGCTTTACCAAAAGCTACTGGAATGGTGATGTCCTGTAAACTAAATGCAGTGCCGATGATTTTCGAGCCCCGGACATCGGGATCATTCCAATTGTATCACAGTATCTATATCACCACCGATTTTCCATAAAATCGGCGGAACAACTTTCAAGGACAAACAAGAAAGATAACCTTTGAGGGCCTCCTCCACGGTACACCGTTACTATAATACAACCTCGGTACTATAATACAACCTCGGTACTATAATACAACCTCGGTACTATAATACAACCTCGGTACTATAATACAGCCTCGGTACTATAATACAGCCTCGGTACTATAATACAGCCTCGGTACTATAATACAGCCTCGGTACTATAATACAGCCTCGGTACTATAATACAGCCTCGGTACTATAATACAGCCTCGGTACTATAATACAGC
>JAODAG010220654.1:0-13552 GCA_027574785.1 Orphnurgus asper | reverse complement strand
ATATATATACCGCCCGGCATTGTGGTATGACTAACTGCGGTATGAGGATCGGACACAACCGTATACAAACATACAACATTGTAAACCGTGGAACCTTACAAACATACAACCGTAAAACCGTACAACCGTGATTAAGATTGGCATTGGTACAACCAATCCAAGTCGAGTCATGGAGAGACGTACGGTACAATGATGGATGAGTGTCTAACTTGCTCTTACCGTCTACTGTGGCTTAATCAACTATGTAATGTTTCATTACTAGGGCCCTAAACCAAACAACGACATCATATGCTACGACATCAAATGCCAACTAATCAGCCTCCCAGCCCCCAGTCCTATTTCGTTATAAGCCAGAGTCTTACTACGTGCAAGAATTTGTTTTATCCCGTATGCCACCCACAGTTCACTGCAGACCTCTGCAAAGTTCTTTCTTACTTATACGCATGGATAGCCTACACTATCAGGAATATCTAGCTCGGGTTACAGAAACCCAATGTTACAAGCTCCTATGGCTAACTCCATATTAGATATGTTGGAACGATCAAGTGGAATGACATTCCAAACACTCTTACCGAGTATTCTTCGATATCTTCTTTCAAATGTAATATTAAGAGATTTTGAAGCAACAACTCATTCAAGGACTGGACAGAAACGGTCAGATAATTGGCCATATGATGGTCACGTCAAATCTTTCCATCTTTAACTTGACCTCACCCTACGTCTCCAGACTCGATGATTTTTAGATCACACTAAACAGCGATATTATATGTAAGATACAGTCAAATCTATTCATTTCAAAAGATGTTACGCAGAAGTCCGATTGCGTCCACCACGTAACACATAGGCCTATACACGAGTAAGGTCAATGTATAATTAATAGTGCATTTAAATTTGCGGAAAGAGGAATAATTCACCGAAAGCTCTTTAAATGAATACCGTACATCTGACTATTGACGGGGTGATATGACACTGCTCTCAGAAAATGATTATGACATAAGCAATTTTTTAATGTTAATTAACCTTGACTCGTCTTATTCAGAGTTTGATAAAGTCAGGACCACGATAGTTTTTTAGGACGACCTGGACGTGTTAATAACAGAGGCCCGCAACCTCCTCTCTTTTTAAAAAAAATATACCGGTACATTGCCACACACATAATTATAAATGCAGTATTTTTACCAATATTGCTAACTTCCCCCATTCCCTTCCAAAATCCCCCACCCCCCCTCGAGAAAATCATGGATTCGCCATTGCATGGGACTGGGAAATAGTGGTGGACGCAGGGAACTGAGATGCGCTCCCTACGTTTGGTACCGGTAGATTACTATAATTTCGATTTGCTGATGCTGATTTGCGACACCTAATGGTTTGATTCATGACTTGCGCCCCCACCATATTTCCTGAAATATTGCAAACTACGATGACGTCATTGGATCCGTATACGCCATCACTTATGAAGCAAACCATTCCATCCGACAATTTAAGGAGACTCGACTAAGGAGACTAGGAGACTCGCATAGGACACTCTCGAGCAGTATAACTGCCAGCTGTAATGTGAACTACCGTAACGACGTTTATCCGAGAATAGGTCGTCTTAGTTGTGACTTGAGGATAATTCAAGGCCTATTGTGTTCACTATAAAGTTGTAGGCCTCACACTCGGATATTAAAATATAATTAAGACTCAAATTTAGATAGAAAACAGTATATTCTGTCCCTCCTCCGACTCTCGTGTGAGGGTAAAGTCCAGCCTGTTAAGTATAATATAATGCACCTTACCTATGGGTAATATGTCGTACAGCTGGCTGGCGTATAACGGTAAAACAACGTCAGCTCCCTGCTGGTCCGTGGCGAAGACCTTCTTCGGTCTAATGATGAAATGTAACATAATTGTTTTCCCCTGTTTAACATACTTTGCTCCTTCTTTGTCCCTAGCCATTATAAGATCCTCCCTCAGTCTAACTGCGAAGGGCAGCTTCCTCTTTGATAACAATTCTGTCAACGGAGTTTGGTAGACAGCGTTTATCTCGTGCCCGCGTGGAACAAATTCCAGAGTTACGTTTTTCAATTCTGGGTCATTACTGGTATCTATCCCTCGACGTTTGACAATCTCGTCGTAGTAAAGCGGTTCTCCGGTCGACATTTTATTCGATGACGCCGTCATTTCACTGCGTAAACTAGAGTTTTAAAACTAACGACAACGACAACAAAGACGTCGCTCGTAAAGAGGCTTGTGATAGGCTATAGTCCTAACTTAACGTAACTAAACCACTGACACTACGTGCGAGTCCAGTACGGTACATTTCTCGTAAAGATATGCAAATCCGACAAGGGGGCCGATATGCTGCAAAAAACAAAAGCGAAGTGTAAAACATGAGAACAGTTCACGCCTGGAAATATGAAAAGTAAACAGAAACCAGACAATTGTAACACAAACAAGTTATACGGTTGAAGAACTTCAACTTGGATTTTGTGCTACATCGAAACAGTGTTTCCTAACAGTGAATAGTTTCGTTATACTTGAGTATCGTATTTGTATAAAGCGCAATGTTAATGAAGTCAACCTACCCATTTAATGGTATGGTGCGGTTATCCTTTTACGCTCACCCAAGGTCTTCAGAGCGGCGATCGAGGTATGATTGGAATGATGGGAAACCGGTCAGTTCGATCGGCGTGAGGTCCGGATACCACCTGACGGAGATGATTACTTTCAAAACGAAATGTTCAAGTATTATTTTACTGCTTTCCCAAATTTGTCTTAATTTGTATTTTTGATGGCACACAAATAGAAAAGTTGAGGTGACACAAAAATGAACTTGGGGGAGGAATCTACAGTTCTGTAGATGCAAAATAATATGAGATAACGGGTACCGTATACTACAGTGCCCAACACATCTGTGTTTATAGACTACAGTACTTTGATAAGAGAAGCTCTTTGAAATCTTCTTTATAGACTGCCCTGTCCAGGTGAGATTTGTGGCAATGTTCACCAGTGGTGCCTTTACAGTTATTGACACCTTCTGTCCCCAATAGCTGACAAAGGGCAAACCTACGGAAAGAAAAGCAATTGAAAGTTTCAATGATTGTAACATGAAGTTATAACGAAGGATCATCACATCACACTATATGAAGAATTATCACATCACACTGTATATGCAAGTTAATAGTACTTCTGGTAATTACTATATCAAGTGGATCATGCCGTGCTTTCACCTCTCTTCAACTTTACCTGTCCTTTTGACAACATAGGGTCCTAGGGGCGCAGTAGTCTTCACTTGGTGGGGGCGGGGCGTGTTACTTCGTAGTCTACTATCACGTTCAGCTTCGTTTTACAATTTGGGGGAGGGGTGTGAGTGAAAATGTAAGCGGTACTAGCTGTATGGATGCTTGGTCAACTAAGTCCACATAAGACACTACGGTCATGGGACTGGATGCCTCAAACAATTGAATACTTGAATTTAGTTTGTCATGTGATACCATTGAGGGAGGGCAGCGTATACTTTCAAGTAGAGGATGAGCCAGGATGCCTCCCAACTGGGGTGGTCTCGGAGATTTGAAATCGGGTGCCATAGCCGGCGCCATTGGAAAATGGTAATGGAATATGCTGGATGTCTTGCATTTTCTATAGCCTCCTGCAATCCTTGATTGTCACGAAAGTATTAGTCACTAAATAATTCACTACAAAATCATGAAATGAGTCAAACATTTGATTCCATGACTGTATTCTTGCATAATGTGTCAATGATAGTAGATGTAGCACATGGTCAGCAGTGCCAGATGCAGGGGGTCCACCCTCCCCTTTTGAATTTGTTTGCATATGATGGCCACACTCCTAACTTCAATGGCAGTGCTATTACTGATAGTCATAATCCCCCCCCCCCCTGGAAAACCATGGATCTACCACTCGGATGATAAGTGAGACTCCGGGAGGCCCGCAGTAAGTCTTCATATATGCAGCGCACCATAGTCGGATCATTACTACCTACAATGGCTTATTTACCCGATCCAGTCCGTTCAATAACCACGGTTACCTGAACAGAAACTACGCCTACACGTAGGCCTACTGTACTGTATGTAGTAACACAACGATCGTTATGTAGCAGCTGGTAGTAATAGTAGGCCTTGCCTCATCATTCAAACTATTGCCTACCGGTAAGTGTTGATTTTCCACCTCTTCTGTTTGACTGATTGGATGTGCTCAAACCAAACAAGTCTCGGCCATTTTGTTTAGTAATTTGCATGCGTACGTACACGAAAGTGAACCTAAGTTATTACATGATCATGGTATGTTTTTACATGATCATTGTATGTGTTAACATCATCATCATATGTGTTTACATCCTGAACACAAGATTTTACATCATGAACGAAGTTTTTACATCATGAACGTAATCGTTTACATCATCATCGTACGTTTTTATATCATGAATGTAGTAAGTTTTTACTGACATAATGAACGTATGTTTTAATATAGCATAGCAAGTTTTTACATAATGAAGGTATGTTTTTCCATCATGAACATAACTTTTCACATCATCATCGTATGTTTTTACATGATCAACGTATAAAATGGCTCTTTTGGCGTGACATATGTGTGTATGTGTGGAAAAGGTGGAGGTAGTCGGTTTGTGGGATTGAAGTTATAATGAAGTGGCAATGGCAGTACATCGAAGAATCCTTGTTCCTATGTGATCATAATCTGTTTTCACGAGGAATCTGAACCCCCCTCGATCGGGCCATTTCGATCATCGCCAACCCCTGTTGCGTAGTCACAGGATCAGAAATTCCGAAAATCCTCCCAAATTAATCACCAGAACCATGATTGCACCATGTTGAATCCCAGATACTTGTAAAGCCGTCTATGCTAACTTATTTCCTGGCTACACATTTGGCTTCCAACTGGAAAACACGGTACACATATTTCCTTGTCCCCACTTTTCATGACCTCCAACACTCCAAAACACTTAGCGTATTTTAACAGGAAGTTGGTGTTATACCCTTACACATTAGTTTCCTGCGAGATATTGTATACTGTGGGGTTTAAGTTGCACTCAGTTACAATGGTGTGTAGATGAATAGAACTATCGTTCACTGTACGATCACGTAGGTACCGGTACGATCGAAAACTGTTCTGGATAGACTCCTATGTGGGACCACCAGTGCTTGAACTTTGAAGGTTAATCGCCGATTGCAAAAAGAGTGAAGTTATTATGGTGAGATCGATCCACTTTTGTTAACATGTTGCAGATTACTCATAAACTCATAAGCACTATTGGTGTTCCTGTTCGGTTACCTGAACATTTTTTTCGTGTATTATATCCAAAACCGCACAAAATTATGAAACCCTAACTCTTCATAATATTTTGGACTTTGCTTTTTGCTTCCGATACAGTACTTCTTGCAAGAATCCAGGCAGTAATTTGTTTTCTTGTCATATAATATATATCATATAATAATATAATCAGTTTATGTTCTTAGAATTTGTAAGGGCCAGATGATTCCGTCAGTAATTTGTATTCATATTTGCATAGCAACTACTGCCATCACCTGGCTAGCACTGTGGTATAGGCTACTAACATTACAACGTACAATTAAACCTGGTTAGGCCTATATTCATTGTGTACGCTGTTGTAGGATTCTGAATGTTCCGTATTTGGATATGTGGAGGATGTTGCATGAAATTTTAATAATTGTAGTTGCATGTTGTTTACGACACGGTTGCATTGCGTTTGGTTCGTGAGAATCAAATAATTTTGAACAAGGTATTTTGTTTGAAGGATATCAATCGATCTGCCATGCTTCCACCTAACTTAATTAAGCCAACAATTTAATTCACTTAATGTTTGTACAACTACAGTTTTGGCTTGAATTTAACTAACTTTGTCCAATTTTATCAGGGTGTAAATAGTATACATACAACGGACTCATAAGCAGTGTGGATACGATTTTCGTAGCCACATTTTCTAGTTTTGTAAGGTTTTTTCCATCACATTTTGCCAGTTTTGCGCATAAAATAGCAGAAATTATATTTATAGTTATACCGGAGAATATCGTCATTGTAACATTGTAAACGATAAACAAAAGCATGTTTCTGTCCGGGCAATCAACCTTTAAATAAAAATGAATACATATTTAAACACAGATTTCGTCTCCACGAGAGAACAATATATTAACTAGAAGTTAGCCTAAGCCAACGAGAGTCATTTGAAGAAAAAAAATTGATCGCATCTAGGGGCTATAGGTGCTGACGTCTTATAGTAAGATTAAAACTGCGGAATAGCCCGAATAATAACAAATAATTTGCAATGCAATTTAGATTTATATGATGTGTTCTCCTCTGAATAAAATATCAGAAGTGGTGTTTATTACTGTTGTTATTAAAATCGCGTTGAAAATGGAAAATACAGCACCGGTACTTATAAAACTATTCCTGATTATGCATTTGTCTTGTTCAGTTTGTAAATCCTTTCGTAGATAATTCTTAGAATACGTTTCCAACATGTCAACTTTTAAGTTGCATTGTATATTGTGAAGTTCCTTGTGTAAGTAAACTGAATAGCTTGTAGTGGAGCTAATTCACCACCCTCCCCCCTCCCGTACCACGGTAAACCCGTCTATGTTTGAGCACAATTAGGTGATTTCAGAGTGTATTAAATACATAACCTGCTTATATAGTTACATATTGTATAGAAGCGAGAGTGTCAGAACGGAATAAACTGTCCATGCCAGTCAGCAATGGGTAAACTGAAGTTGCTAAGCTGTCACATGAAGAGATGTTTTCGTCCTTCTTTGTGGCCTTTAATATGCTTGTTTTTTGTTTTGT
Organism: Orphnurgus asper; assembly: GCA_027574785.1. Taxonomy (NCBI): domain Eukaryota; kingdom Metazoa; phylum Echinodermata; class Holothuroidea; order Elasipodida; family Deimatidae; genus Orphnurgus; species Orphnurgus asper. The sequence continues at coordinate 6,730 of JAODAG010220654.1, read as the reverse complement.
TGACAGAAGACTTCAAACGACTATGAAATAGAAATGTCAATACCACCAGTACCAGAGAGAACAACAGCTCACCCGCCTGTACCACCTCGAAAGACGTTGGGGGGAACCAGTCATCACGCTACGAAGAGGGAGTACCATTCAAGACTCCCCTCTCACGGAGAGGACACAGCAGAGAAAGATACCAAACAAGTGAAGCGACCGGAAGATAAAGAAATCATCTTGGAATATAACCCAACCGATGATGTAAAGGGCATCGACGACACAGAGATTGTCGGACTGCTCTCGGGCAAGAAACTGCCCATCTGTGTCAAGGTCACCGAAGACCATAGTTTCCAGGGGAGCTCAATATGCCTCAACAAGGGGATGCTGTTGACATTTCATTTCATTCACAGACCAACAAGAGTTTACGCCACGGATAAAAAAGATCTGCGTTACTATTTACCTATACATGCTCGCCAACTTTACACGGTTCTTCCAATGAGTAAGTAACATTTACCATTTGTTACCAGGGACGGAGGTAGGGTTTCGGCCAGGGGGTTAGCGAGTATTACGGAATCCACGGGGCAATTGGGATGTGACTGAGAGAAATTTGTGTATAGTTAATGGTGCTCAGCTGTAAAAGTGGTGGTATATTTTTGAACTGGAACTTATTTTTTAGTTTTTAGTTTTAGTTTGCCCCGTATATGTACGTTTCTGGGGGTTGACCCCGACCCCCATTGATTCCCGGCCGCCATTCGTCCCCTCCACTCCCCATTTGAGAAAAATAGTCTGCCATGTTTGATAAGTAATAAACATTAAATCTTGGTGATAAGCAGACGCCTTAATATGGGTGAGACATGTTGCCTTATATTCTAACTGGAGCTAATTCAAATTAGATGTCAACAATGTCAGTATAGTGTCTCACTGATGTATATAGAATATGGTATTCATTTATGAATACACCATAGCGTTTCCCTGTTCTATCTTGATTCCTGAAATGTCCGCTAGCTTCCATGTTGACTGTATTTACAAATATCTCCCTCTGTTTCGGCATTACTCCTTATTGCCTGCTTACAAAATGCAAGTCACCTTCAAATTTTCTAGATCTACATTTCGGTTCCAATTACAAAAAGGTGCAGGGTGTACACATCCTGCTATGTCCAGGATATATCCTGCAAACAGCAGCTCGGCATAGTTTGTAAGATATTCCAACTTTGTTAATTCGTTATAGGTAGAAAAGCATAATACGCCATGGTCGTCATAGTATACGGTTACAACTTACTCTACGACATTACAATTATGTTATAACGGTAGAACTACATGCTTGAACATAACAACTACAACGTTTCGGCTTTATGGTTGGTTTAAACAAGCTGCATCACCTAACTTATGAATGGAATCGTCCACTCAAAATGAAACGAATTATTAACTATTTGCTCGATATGTATAATTGTTTACACGGTCGTACAGGAATTTATACAAGCGGTAGCACAACGTATTAAATAGTGTAGCAATACGCATTGTAAACTGAGTAAAAGTCGTCGTGGAAGGAGAACTGAAGGCACGTTATTGTTATAGTCTAGTAGCCTAAATGTCGGGCAAGCAGTTTCGACTCCCGGAGCTCTCTGCCGGCCGGACTCCACTGAATGCCGCAAATACAAAGCGCTATGGGCATACGCCTGCGAGAACTCGACCGAGTTCGGCGGGACCAGGGGAACCTCTCCGTGCGGCCAGCCTGGGATCGACACCCCCAACACGGACGGTTGCGGTTATTCCGGGAAGGCCACCCGTCTTATTGACGCTGAACAAGAAAAATGTGGATCGTGAAATTTGTGATAGCGCGGACATCGCGAGACTCGTCACGGAGAAAACACTGCCATTTTCGGTGAAGTTGAAGGAAAATGGCAATCATCCTCACTGTAGTCTGGAACTCAGTAAAGGCACGTTGCTACAGCTTCATTACCTGTATAACACGACCAGGATTTACGCATCTGAAGTTAACGGGACAGATCTGTATCTCCCAATATTCGCACGCCAGCTGTACACTGTGTTACCGATAGGTAAGATTGAGGTGTCGTTCATGTGATCGGTCATATCGTACTACATTCCTAATCAGATATGTAGCCTAGCGTTTTTAAAATTCGAACGGGTTATTTCAAGTTCAGAAGTGACTTGATGATAAAAGATTATTGAAATATATTGGTATTGTTTGTTGGTAATGGAGTCTTGTTTTTTAAGTGTTGGTACGTGTACGGTCATGCATGTTGGTCATGGTAATCGCAATGTTAACTATAATCTTAATGGAGAGGATTTTCAGGACTTTCAGGTTGAAGAAGATCTTGTGGTAATCATTTATTCTTAAGCCTTCTATGCAGTGTGCTGAAACAGTTAGATAAGGTAACTGGATTTTATGACTGATTAGGCCGAATTTCAAGTTCTACCTATGGATATCGTGGTTACATGCTCAACATGCTGCTAGTTAGGCCTCATTTGGAGTATGCTGTGACAGACTTAATTTTAAAAACATAGGCAGTGATTGGAGTTTTATGAGAGGTCTTTATTTTTTTAAAGGTTGAATCATCTTAATTCTCTTGAGCTTAGTTGACTTCGTGGTGATCTACCATGGAGTCCACTGTTTTCAATATGAGGGCGGTGTAGGTTAGATGTTAGGATGAATTTCTTCTGACAGAGAGTTTGTAGATGAGTGGAATAGTCTGCCTGGTTCGGTTGTAGTGTCGAAAGGTGCCACTGTCATTAATAATGCTCTTGATAGGCACTTGTTCCAGTGTGATACACTTTGGGGTATGTCGGGTCCTTGGCGTTCAGGGGTCTTTATGTCTTTCATGAACATTTGTTACTAAATTAAACTAAACTAGTACATATGTGTCATCACTGTCATAATGCTATTTATAATTGTTTACATACATATTAAAAAAGGACTGAAAAGAGAAAATATAAAACCTACTCCGTGACGTTGTTCCAATACGTCACCTAAGTTTATAGAAGTCATGTTGAATCGCCGTTTGGCCTTTCAGTCTATGCATGTGTGTCTCTCAACGAACTTGTGAGCTAACGCCACACTCATGTAACAACTGATCGTTCTGACAATAACGAAAGTTGATGCACGATAATTACCAACACGCTTCCGTTCCAGTGGGACTGTCAGGATATGACGATATCATAATACTTTGTAGTTATTTTGGTGTGATATTGACACACAAACAACATTCAGAAGGACGCCCCAGTTCCTCATCGGAGTAATCACCGATGATGCATGTACGTGATTAGGGAGCTGCCGGTCCTAAGTTTCGATCGGACCGTAAAGGCCTGGAGAATATTGGGCGGAGTGTAGCGGCGTCACGAAATGTGTAGCTCATGCCACTGTTGGATGACAGCTCACCATCAATCATCCAAGCAGGCCGTTCGTAACATGACCTATACTATACGCGCAAGATCGTATGACCCCCTACGACCTCCGTCTAAGAAAGTCCCAAGAACCTACGCTCTATAACGGCGACACCGCGTCCCTCGCTCCAAACTAATCCACTTCCCATCCCCGATCGGAGTATAAAGGCATTAATAAATAATACATGTTTAAGAAAAGCCACCCAATATAATACGTAAGATAAAACTGCAGCAAAACATATCTTATTTTGAGCCATGACGTAGAGCAAACTTCTCACCCGGGTACGCAAGACTAACCGAATCAGTCATCGTACAGTTACACCACTTTGCTAGAAAACGTCTGGAACATCTATGTAGACAAATCTTGCTAGCCACCGTTCACAGCATGCAACAATAAATACGCCCACACAGCAGCCATTGTCTGGATTGGAGAATAATTGTTTAATTTAAGGTGGTCTGCATGTTTACCCATGCACGATACTGACAAACAACTTCCACTACAAGGTAGAATAAGTATGATGTGCACACTAAAGTTCCCACACAGGGATCTGGGAGAGCGGCACAGCATGGGCGTAACATACCGTCCAAGTGTGTCATTTGTTTCTTTACATTTTGCAGGGATTTTAAGTCAACTTAAATGGTATGATCCATTTTAGATTGACGTATCAGTTTTACTGCTGCCCCATCTAGCGGGGTAAACTAATGTCACTGCTCGAAGGCAAATAAATAAATTTCCACCTGCGGTCGAATGGTCCTCGCTTACGCAAATGCGCCATCCGCCGCACACCCCAACGCCTACCGACGAGAAAAGCATTTCTTGACAGGTGGCGAAAAGCGGCGGATATTTAGGTTTTTCCAATCTTTATTGGTCGATAACTCGGGCTTACTGGTCGAATGGGAGCACTTGAGGCATGAAATTTTATAATTTTTTTTCTAGATCCTGCTCATGATGACAAACTTTACACTACCACAGAAGCACTAATCAACACAAAACCTCTTCCTACACGAGTAAGAATTGAAGAAGCTCACTTCTCAGATCACCCGGGAGAAGCACAGGAAGTTGGTGACATTATTGAGATAGAACACATCGCAAAGAGACCCGTGCCATCTGACAGTGACAACCCTCCTCAAAAGGTAAAGTGATGTCAAAAAGTCACTATAAAAGGCAATATAGCCCTGGCTAGGTGCGGGTATTAAATGCAGGTCCACCCACTCATCAAACATTGCATTAAATGAAACATGAATAACCTGGCATATGGCAGGTAATGAAGAAACTGTAACATGTCGGCTTTGGTACAAACCGGTGCAATCGTTATTGTGAACCGTATTCCTTTATTAAGGTTAACAATGACGGTGCGATCTAGTCGATGGGAACTGCAGAGGGAAACTCACTACCTGGGTATTAAACTGCCATGGCCTAGGGCGAAACGATAACTAGGTACTTGCAACACTTACATTTAGGATAGTTTTGTTATCCAAAGTTTAGTACTCCAACGTCAATGAAGTGTACTTAATTATCTAATGTTTGGTAATTCCATATTCACACAAACACATAATAATATTCGAACACTAACCGTACACCGTCCAAGAAGCTGTATTGGCTAGGAGAGATGCTGGACTTTCAGTTACACTTTATATGATTTAACTTTAGTTATTTTTCACGAATGTTAAAGCAGCTTATTGAGTTCATTATCAAATATGCAAGAACCAGTTTAATTGACTATGTTCTTTAGATTACTCTACTATGTAACGTAGTTACTAAGAAATTTTAACTGCTGCAATTTGTTTGAATTAGTACACATGACAGACGTAATTTCAATAGAACATGTTTAATTCAGTCATTACATGACAGCATAGTGCTGTGTTCGGTTCCTGTTTTTGGCATTTTAACCATTTACCAAGCCAGCAAAACACACCAATAGAAATGAAACCATGTACTGTGACTTGCATCATGTTAAGTACCAAGGAAACCCCAAACAACTTGCTTGGCGTAGCTCAGGAATTGTCAATAGGTTAACAGTTCTGTGAAAGTCTCAAACGGAAAAATACTGCTTGCAGCCTGTGGGCGTTCTTTGTTCATCCAAGCTGTCCTCACACACAGCGACCTCGCACAAAATGGTCATTGATGAACAGCAATTATTGGAGTAGGTTTTAAAGACCCCAGTTTACAGGAGAATACTCTTAGAGGATACTGCTAGATCTTTTAGACTGTTTCCCTTAAATTAAAAGTGTCATGTTAGGTAAAGATAATACGAAGAAATTGTTGAAATACTCACTATCGTGGAACACCGGCATCTGAAAGCCGTGAAAGCCGACTGAGGGCAAACAAGGAATACAATTCTACCACAAACGTTATCTTTACAGAAAAAGATGGCAACTTGCTAAATGTTTTGCGTTAGTTTGGATTTTATTTGCATTTATTTTATAACAAAGTTAACCTTTAGCCCAAGGATGATTATGATTCACCACCATGATAAATTGTGGGAGGGGAATGGCTTCCCTACCCTTGTAAAAGGGTGATGAGTTACATGATTAAAGAAGAATATTGTATTTGAGGAGTATAGCCTAATTAGGTAAAGATTATCTTTTCGGATTCTCCACATATCAAATGATCAGTATCGTAATTCCATGCATGGAGTGTTTAGTTAAGATAACAGCTCCCTGGTAATACGCCATATGTGCACATTCATTCACTTTGTCTGCAGGTCGTCACGTAAACACACTGCCTCCTTCAAATGCATAGTCGTTATAAAGAAAATTGGAGGGCGTATAAAAATAAACAATCCTCGGCTCAGTCTATTTCACGTTTCTATACCCCATGGCAACTGTTACCTTTTCTTCTCTCTCTTCAATGAGTAGCGCAATATTCAAACATAAACCCAACGTTTCTGTTTTTCCCCCCAAACAGTGCCTTATTGGGACTTGTAACAAAGTTCCCATAGCGTTCTCCGAGTCCATGGACTGTGCAACGTATTCAACGATGCCGTCAATTGATTTCCTAAGCCTGTCAGAAATCGTCAAGAAGTTTCCACTTCCATTGGTAAGTCGGACCCGTGCCTGTGATGAGCATAATATGCAACACGTAACATTTTAGGGTTAGTCATGTTCAGGCGGAGTTGTTAAGGCTTTGCGGTCACTAATCACTAATTGCCAGTTCGTAATCCAAATATCCAAAAAGGAAAATTAATACTTCTGGGGAAGAATTAGAGAAAAATGGAAACTATGATAGGGATTTGGGTCCACTTTGTAGAGTCATATTTGAAACGTTCTAAATCAATGATATATATATGCCTATATATATATATGCCTATATATATATAGGTCTATATATATATATATATAGGCC
>JAODAG010220653.1:5607-24884 GCA_027574785.1 Orphnurgus asper | reverse complement strand
GGGGGGGTCCGAAATTTCAAGCGATGTGAAATCAGGGGTGACCTAGGGCAGCCAATTTGACTTTTGAGGAATAATTTCAAGACAAATTGAAAATATAATTAGCCTTGAAAACAAGTACAAAATCTTCTCTGAGTCAGACTATTTAGCTTACATCATATGCATGCTCTATCACTCAGTCAAATTCAAGCGATCATGGATAAAACTTTTGAATTTATACCTGCCTTAACTCAGTGTTCTCAGGTCACAGTAGTATTCTGTACAGTTGTACTTGTACTAAGTTGTACTAGTAATAGTATTAGTACTAGTCTGCAGCCTAAATTACATAGATATTTTTTTATTACTACATTAGAATGATAGGCTGGTCCCAGATCCCAATAAAGAATGATGTACTGATGTGACTAATCTTACTAAATACGTACTAGGCCTACATGCAATACTTTTGTTAAGTAATACATAAGTTATAATGACCCAACAATTTCCCTGGCAGGTTTTTTTTTTAGCCGGCTAACTACTAGGCGAGTAAACGGTAGGGTCACGCTTGGACACTTGTTAAAATTCAACTTTTTCAAGTTCAACCTTCAAGTTCAATTTAGTCTCAGACTCTAAATTGACGTTGTTGAACCATGCGTGGACCTATTGCAGGGATCGAGCTCCCATTAGAGCTCCCTGCTGGTAGTAGTATTGAGTTCACCGAAGCGTGATATACCATAGCCTACATGACCCAGACACTAGTAGTAGTAGTAGTGCATTTCAATATAACTCTGTACCAAAACATTTGTAAGTTGTGCAGGTGTCTTAACGGACGTATTTTCACTTACGTATAGAGATGTTGTGTACTTTCTTCGCTTAATTAGTGCCGTTTCTGTTGGACGATCGCCATCATATTTTATATCAGTGTACACTATTGTTTGTTTTGGTGAGTTATACCATTTTTTCTTTATTTTTTTTTAAGCCAATTGGTACGTGGGAGCGTTTTTGTTTTAGGCTATAGTTTTGGAATTTTACCGTTCGAGCGATATTGTTTGGAATCGTTAATTTTGGGAGGTATCCTCTCTTTGAATGTTATTATGATCTTCCATTATTGTTAGGATTGCATTAATAGAGTCAGCTGCATAATGAATCAATGAACAGCTGCAGTGCAGTGGTGATGAACATATGTTGCTCTCATTTCCCTCGGTATTTGAGAAAGTGACACTCACGTCCGTTGGATGGGGACGTTAAATGGCAGTCCCAGGAGCAGGATGGGATGGATGGTTACATGTCTGCCTCGTAACTTCTGGACATTGGTCGAAAAGTGAAGGCTTGTTAAAGCCAGTGTCCATCCACGAACAGGGGTGTCTTTACGAGCCTATGACTAGGCTTCCTAACCAGCCCTTAATGTACTAAACTAAGTTGATTTCTTCTCGTTCTAAATAGGCTTCATATATAGTACTACTCTACTACTGACTGGAGACAATGAACAGAGGAGAGCCAATGGGAATGGAGGCATCCAACGAAACTATTTGGATCAAACGAGAAGCGGAAGATACTAACCAAGAAGATGAAGGTCACCATCAAAATATTTCATTTACTTCTTTCCTAATTTCCATCCAAGGCGCTGGCTGACCGCATGAGTATATATATTCAGAGGCCGATCCCAATATGAAAATTTGTTTGCATATCGTGGCCGCACTCGCCTAACTCCAATGGCAGTAATTATTACCGACATTCCCTTCCCCCCTCAATGTGTTCCCCGCCTTTCCCTTTGGAAAATCGTGGATCCGCCACTGGTATCATGCAGGCTCTGTTGATGTCGATTCAAATTGTTTCAAACAGGTTTGCAAGATCTTGTGAGCGGTCGGAACCTTGTCCCCCGAAAAATTGACACTGGGCTTATGCTTGCTTTACATAGTAAATGGTACTTCATACCTGTAGGGCTCTACAGGAAATTGGCACCCCATCACCAGGGATCCTCGCAAAATTCTGGAACCTTGCCTTGGATAGTAATCAAAATAAAATTCTTGTTAAACGAATAAGGACGCTTGTCTTTCCTGACCCCCCCCCTTTTTTATTTGTGTACTAAACTATGCTAATCGCGCTTTAACGTTTCTGTTAGACTGTTAAGAATATTCAGACCTGCAGAAAAGTTTGACATTTTTTCGATCCTGGAGGGACCTAGACAACTTTTGGTAACAGGAATGCAGGACTTTCCAAACATTGGTATTCCTTTGATGGAGATGGTGTGAGGAGGTGGAAAGGGACAAGTCTTTAAGCCAACCAATGGGATGAAGTTATGGAAAGAAAATTGTTCAATTTGCAACCTGGTTTTCTGTTTTCTGTTTGTACAGTTGCATCACATATCATTTGCACAATTCTGCAGGGCAATTCCTTGAAGGAAGGACCTAAAATATTTTAGCAGGTTTTTTTTTGTATTCCATACTCTTTGGACAGAAACAGTCATGCCTTGCATTCATTTGTTTTTTGTCCAAATTTTCAGGAACCTTTATTGCCGACGTCAACAGACAGACCGATGATACACGTACATCTTATGAAGATGGATCGGGTCAGCATGAACAACAGAGTATGATTATCTGTGGAGCAGGTACGGGTGTGAATGTGGTATTGATGTTGTACCTCAACGATTAAATATTACCATAAAATTGAGGTACAGTGTTACCTAATCTTTAGGGCAGAAGTTATGGGTAAAGAGCAATTGTGTTGAAAGGCTATTACAATCAGGAACAATGCTTCCTGTCATCTGCTACATGAGTTTGAGGCGGTCGGAAGACCAGATTCTACAATGCAACTTTTACTGCCGGTCGTTTTCAAAATCAAACGCAAATCAACATGCTACTCACTAAAAGGAGGTGATAGTTTACATCAATATTGATAAAACAATCGTAGGAAAAGTTTGGAATCTTCCGTAATCTGTGTTCATCTGAAATCATCCCAGTTTAGTCTTATTATGGTATCGTTCGTTTAAAAATTTGTCCTTGCGCAAGATCTGTAATGACATTAAAGAATGTTGGCCAGTCGAATGTAGTCGGTGCGCAGTTAGGCATCGAACCATTGTTAAGTTGAAGTTCAGCTGTCACATTAGGTGTGAAAAGAACCACTCCAGAAAGAAGAGGAAGTGAACTGGACCAACAACAGAACTGTCAATCAAGGAATCAAATCGTCAAAAGGGTTTATGGAGCTACTGATGGTATTAAAAGCTGGTTAGGCAATGTTGTATCTCCTTCCAAATGATAACACTCTGATATAACAATGAACATTGCCATACACGCAGTATAATGCACATGATAGCTTTAATTCTTAACATTGTCCATGTCGGTCCTAAAATACCTCAAAGTTGTAGAAAGGTCTTCAAATTTTTATTTTTTAGGAAATATCTTAACCGTTAGTTGCCACAATCACATTCGATTGCATAATTTAAAACCACATTTTTTTGTATCCTTGTAGGCAGCCATGCTACTTGCCATGATATGGTTGCACATTTTTGGGTTAAATTTGCCCATATTCAAATAAATTCCATTGAAAGGTAGCTAATTTTCATTTCATTTAATCTCTGCTAAACTAATCCACAAACAAACACATCCCTAAAGACAGGATCACTGGGAGTTGTAAAAAATATCCCTACTTGACCATAAAATAGCCCAGTGCACTCTTCACCACATCTTGACAATAACAAATATAGTCACCAAAGTCATATATGCTGGCAGGCTGTATATCTTGTTTTCTTCGTCAATCAGTGGAGGGCCTTCTAGGGGTATCCGACATGTTTGCCTGTTATTACCCTGAGCAGCAACTAGGGATCTATATTCAGTAGTATCATAGGATGTGCTGAGCTGACGGACGATCCACTCTTTCACCGTTTTTGACGGTTTGCCCAGGGGGGCGAAACCTTGTCGATGCTGAGCTAATTTACACAGGCTAAAGTATACAAAACGATTCGCACACATCTTGTCAAGGGTTATACATCAATTTATGCAGAATTTCAGAGGTAAGATCGGATCGAAACACAAACCATAGCTCAGAATTCTGCTTTAAAGCAGCAAGACAGCAAATTACAACCAATGTACAATGTATGTCAGGAGGAACATGTTCTAATTATTAATTACCTGAGACATGTGATATATGCCATGGTGAATACTCAATGCTGCCCAGTGCCTCGTTGAATAGGCGCACCATGGAGCACATAACAGGTAATCTGTGTAATAATGTCTCTATTGTTTTTTTTCTACAGACGGCGGTGTCAACTCAAGCCGATCATCCCCTTATAGGCCCGTAGCTCCGTGGTCTGGTATCAAGCAGGAATTTAGAAGTGGATTCATCCACCGTGTCGGTGGCACCACGAAGGGAAGCACAGAAGGAATTGTAGGTATGCGATATAGTCACCAAGTCACTTCACACGAGTCCTCCGATTAATTCAAACAGTCGTGGTAAAATATCTTACATCCCAGAATTGTGATGAAGCTTTCTAGCGATTGTGGCACTTTGGGTATAGTTCACACTCACGAAAAGCGATTTTAGCCAGATTGCTCATTGGGTAATTCACACAAGTTTAGCCAGGGTTATATGAACATCTTTGTTCCCTTGACCCAGGCTTTGCAGCAGGATATCTCTTTTCTTGGTACTTTTTTTCTGAGATAACTGCATGCCAGGGTAACTCCCCCTAATGTTACTCCACTGATGAGTACCTAGGCATTCATTGGAATTCACAGCCGTACTAAATTCCCTGTCTTTCGAACTCTCACCACCAGACGACAGCCGTCATTCCAGCCGAAGTCCACCAAGCCCTGACGGTTGCGCCCCTCCAGCGCTGCTCACGCCTGGCTCCGAATTCACCAGCATCTTTGCTTTAGCCCCGAAGGAGGTTGCAGACGGAAGCCCGGGGACCGTTTCCTCGGCACGTCTCTCGAGCGAGCGGCCCGTCAGCAACGGTGGCGGCGACGACACTGCGGGATACGTTCCCGGTCGCGACAGAGTATCCTGCGAGGTCAGCCCTACGTTGGAAATGACCGATGGATTGCCTGAATACTTTAAACATCGCGAAAGTCTGGATGTAAATAGATACTATGGTGTCGGTACCGGAGTCATACTGCGAGAAAGCGTAGACGTGTGCCACAGGCCTATCGTCCGACGACCTTCCCATTTCAACGGTCGGGAGGAAAAGCCCTTTCGGTGTCAGGTTTGCGGGAAAGTCTGCCTCACCTCTGGCAATTTGAGAGTACACGAGGGGCTGCATGCGGGGGAAGGGTGCTACCAGTGCCGCTACTGCACCAAGGCCTTCGGGGACGCTACCTCTCTGACGGCTCACGAAAGGGTGCACGCGGGCGAGAGACCCCACCGGTGCAGCCACTGCGGTAAAACGTTCAAGCAGCCCTCCGGGTTAAGGAGTCACGAAGCGATACACGCGAGGAAGGGGCCAAGTCAACTACCATGCACCACCGCACAGATGGACTCCAAGCAACTCAAAGAGAACGTGAGAGGCGACGTAGTTCGGGATCGCGCCGACCTGCATCGGATCGGAGAGAAATGCCACCGATGTGACCATTGCGCGGCGGCCTTCGCAGACGAGTCCAGCCTGAGGAGACACGCGAGAGGTCATACGGGGGAGAGGCCGCCCCACACGTGCCAGCGATGTGGCGGCGCCTTCAGCAACGCGTCCAGTTTCAGAAGACACGTGAGAATACATACCAACGAGAGGCCCTACGAGTGCAACTACTGTGCCAGCGCATTTAACGACCCGTCCAGCTTTAAGAGGCACGAGAGGTTACACGCCAGGCTGGGGCAGGTCAAGAAACCGAGGCCAGAGGCTGGGCACGTCGAACGACCTCCCGAGTCCACCGGGTCGGACTCCTCCCGTCGGTGCAAATTTTGCGGCAAGGTCTTCCAGCACCAGAACTACGTGAAGGTGCACGAGAGGAGGCACACCGGGGAGAAGCCCCACCGGTGCGGCTATTGCGACAAATCCTTCGTAGAGACCTCCAGTTTGAAGAAACACGTCAGGACGCACACGGGCGAGAGGCCCTACAAATGCAAGTATTGCAGTAAGCCATTCGTAGAGTCGTCTACTGCGAGGAGACACGAACGATTGCACGTGAGCGAAGACATTCCTACGGGCGGGGCCCGTGACAGCGTATGCGGCGTCGAGACCAACGTGAACGGCGGTCAGCTCGACCTGACCGGGGTGGGAGGCCGTCTCGACATCATTTCGGCCCGAACGGTTAATAACGGGAGCAGCGAGTCGGGAAGAAGTCCCTCGGAAAAGAAGCTCTACCAGTGCGGCTATTGCGATAGGGCCTTTGCGGTTCCTTCGAGTTTGAAGAAACATGTAAGGATCCACACGGGCGAGAGACCCTACATTTGCAGGTACTGCAGTAAAACGTCCACAGAACCGTCTGACCACGCAAGGCACGTAAGGTCACACACCACGAGTAATGACTGCAGCATAGTAGTAGGTACTGTAATATCGCTACGACCGCTGATGATGCAAGCAATGGCCTAGATCAACCCGATGTGAATTAACGTACTTGAAACACGTTCGCAAAGAAAAATAAATACCTTGCGGCGGGGGCAAATTCTGTAAATGCTCGGTGCTTGCAAGCTGTAGTTTGGCATTAATCGTAAAAGCCGTATATTGAATCATTGGTTTTTGGTCTACTGTGAGATGTCATGAATATTAATACAATAATTCATGGCAGTTTTAAGTGCAACTTTTATCAGTGCATTTGTAGCCTGTCGTCTGCCGATAATGGACTTTACTATGATCGCATGTAAGATCACCATCAGTACTGTCCCAAAATGAAGGCTATAAACTATTTTGTTACTCTAAGCCAGATTAAATATATTTGTTACTATAAACTAGATTAAATGTTTACCAAAAAGTGGAGCAGAACTCGTTTAACCTATAAAGCTAACTGTGTTTAAAAAACTAATTATGATCCTCTCTTGCGATTGGTGGAACGAAACTCTCAACTAAATAAAGATTATTTAAAGAGTATTTTAATTAAAGCTAATTATTTAAATTATGATCCTTCCTGGCTATTGGTGCAGCAAAACTCGATTACCATGGTCTTCATTTAAAGACTGCTCCTCGTAGAGCAGTCATGGAAAAAAGAAATCTTGAAAACGAGTGAAAAGTCCAGTCAGACGACTAGGGAAAGACTCGATGCATAACGCATGGTTCCTACGAGTTATAACATTGGGGGTGGGCATTCATCTTTTCACCTCATAGTTTTCCACTGGTCTCTTTCTAGGTGTATTATGGGTAACAGAGAGAGGGGTATATGCTGGATATGGGTACAGAAAATTGGGAGTATCAGTTCATTCTCATTTAATAAATCGGACAAAAAGGAAACAAGGGCGACGTTCAATTCCATTCTTTTAACTTCTCTTCTATTCAACATTTTCAATGTTTTTTTTTTTTTTTTTAGTATTCCTCATGAAAAAAAAACTTCAATGAAAATAAAGACCAAAAAAAAATGGTATGAAACAATATTTTACATTGCCCAACATTCAATTAAAGAAAATAGTCATGATAAATTGTTCAATTCTCCTGTAAAGATGACATATATTGTATGTAACCAACACTCCCCTACATGTCCCAACCCCTTCAGACAGTGCATCAAACTGCAAACATTTTAAATGTTGCATCAATTTTTTTTCCTCACATTACATCGACACGACCAGTTAATGAGTGTGTTCTGGTTCTTTCCTCTTGCGGGAGAAATTTGGTGGATAATAAAATTCACGCCCCGGATTCTTTGGGGAATGTTCTGCCATGCCTACAAATATACTGAACTTATTTGTTTTTCTCATTAAAGGGTCAAATTTTATTTTTGACATACCAGAGAAATATAGCCTTAGCAACCACACGTCATGTTTGAGACATCAGTTGATGCTGTCTCACTCTGTACCAAAGCTGCACATGAGGCTAAACAGGTGTGATGTCCTAAGTTGCACACCAATTGTAGGCTGCCAATAATGGTTTAATTTTCTTCAGAAAACTTGCATCCATAATCGGATTCATCCATAATGAATTGTGTATACAGGCAATCAATATTTTGTATATGGTATTAGGGTATTAGTTGAAACCCTATTCAATCCCATAGAAAAACAAAGAAAAACTAAACATACAATTTTTGTAAGTATGACCCTGTTTGCTTCAAGTTCACTTTTGGAAGGAACGGTGGCAACACCAACTAGTCGATGGCTCGAAAATGGTACGTAGGGATCGAATGCAAATTTTCACCATTGATGGTAAGACTTGCTGCTTCTCGATCATTTTAAATAAAATATTAATTTTGTGTGTCAATACTCCATTACATTGGACTTTCAGTACAATGTGGACACGTGTTTTTGATAAGATAATTTCGGGAAGGTTATTCCATTCGGTTCAACCTACGATGCCTGCAACGTGTGGCCATAGCCCTTTTTGCCGCTGGTACATGCTTGCAAGGTTCATCGCACCTTGAATCGTCTAACACACGTGGAGAAAAAAACTACGTCACCCGTACGACAGCTTTACAAAAACGCACTCGACTCACAAAGGCAACAAGTCAGCCGGTGGAGTTACGCGTAATCGTGTTTTGTAGAAATCGGCCACCATGATTACTCTGATTTCTCGTCCATACGGTGCTCGCTTAAAGTAACCTTTTTTTAAATCCATTTCCATTATATTGTCAAAATTCTGTGCCCAAAATATAACATGAATTCTTTCCTTTTAAATTCTCAGCAGAACCAGGGTCATCTCGCTCGCTATCTCCCAAATTTCCACTAATTGCGATATAACGGTCGGACGCGAAGTCTAGACAGATGACGAACCAGAGTTGTCTGAAGAAGAGAGAGTCCCAACTAAATTTAAACAATTAGAACCCAATCACAAATTGCTTAAATGTTAGTATTCAATTTCAACAAATTATCGTTATCCCAAACCGTGCCGCGGTCGGCCTTTAAAGAATTGTGAATATTTGCCATCTTTTAAACCAATTGTCATTCATATTTAGATCATAATTGCAAAATCATCCAAGTCACTCCCAAACCGAGTTCAGCCAGCATATTATCAATAAGATACAAAGGTTGCAGACCACTCCCCCCCCATTCCCGAACCATTCTGCCTCGTTCTCGGCTGGCGGTTTCGCCTGACAGGTGGGTCCTTTTACGGAGGCAATATGGTGGGGGAGGGGAGGGGGCACCAATATCTTTACAAAAGTTCATACAGTACTGTGAATGCTAATTTGCAAATCCGACGGGGGAAAACGTTCCCCCCCCCCACATCGCCCCTTTCACTGGGGCCAAGCTCCTCTCTCGTCACTCTTCCGCTCACCATCGGCGAAAGGTTATTTTCTTTAAATTTAAGTATGCATCCACTATTCGCCGCACGGTGCCAATCGCCCCATCGACACCTGATAAAGAATCCCTGAGATGCTCATTAACGGCTCCCATCGGCTGCACTCGCATCGAAACGGTGATAACGATAATTGTAAGGGTTAACACCAAACAGTCTCGCCGTGACGCAGCGGACTGATCGGGATTCGAGGGCCTTTCGCCGCGTACAAACAAAACGCCAGATGACCGGTGAAAACGATCTGCAAAACCGACAAAGCTGATCCTGACTGAATCGCCGCATCGTAGACCAAATTTCACGAACGTAACCTCCTCGTCGACGGGAAAACTGCCATGGGCACGCCCACTTTCCACAAACATCTTTTTCTTTTATACAATTTTGTTTTCCCCCAATTTTTTTAAATTTATTTCTTTGTTATCTTTACCGCTTGTTATCTTTACCGGTTGCACGCAACGTTGGTTTGTTGGCTCTTGGATCTCGAATAGCGGTCGAAACCAAGCTTACATGGAATGCACTGGCAGTGTCCCCGTCCACATGGGCCAATTTGGGTGGATCGCGTGCGAATGACCACGCCACATTAAAAACGCTGGTATATATTAAACCGTCGTCGTCGAAACAGTGGGGGTTATAAAGTTTGTTTGGTCAAGTTTCTACCAGCCCAACTCGCCGGCGTGCCAACGCGGCGGTGAATGAAACAAAACTTTGATCGTGTGGACAGGTCGTTCTTTTTCTGCCGTTTTGCTGTATATTTCTGCTCCGTATTTTATACCAAATTCAAATTTGCTATTTATAACAAGGGAATCCCAGCCTTCCTGTTATTTCCCGCACGAGGGCGTGTATTTATGTGACCGACCGACCTCGTTTGCAATTCGCCAATCAACTTTTTATGGGTCCAAAACCAGGGGCCCGGCAATTCGGACGCTCATCGTTTAGTCTTTATACAGTGCCAGACTAAAGATCTGTTATAACTTTCTTTCGACGGGTCCGCTTCCTATCCCCGCTGCTCTCCCCGGGGCTACCAGCACCCGGCGACGACGAATCCTTCCTCTTATTCACGGCGCCCGGCGACGACGAAACCTTCCTCTTATTCATGGCGCCCTCTGCCTGGAATCCCAGCGCTTCGATGCTCTTCTCCAGGAAGGCCCACATCTTGCGGCCTTTCTTGGCCTCGTAGCTCTGGTAGCGGTTGTACTGCTGGCAGTTCGTGAAGATGAGGCGAGCGTCGGCGATGAACTCGACCGGAGTGGTGTACTGCATGGATGTTATCTTACGCTGCATGGTAGCAAAGTCCATCGGCCGCTTGATGACCCGGTAGTAATCTGGCACCTGAAAAGTTGAACGAAAGGCATCGATTGAACGAGATTCGAAAGTGAGGCGACCGACGACTGCGACCGTATGCTTTGGTTACGCTACTAACTACGCTCAGTGAGAAACCTTGACAGTAGGAGCCTCCCCCCTACCCCGCACCAAAAAAAAGAAGCTACTCACTCTTTATAAGTCAGGTGGTAACAGCAAGTCACATAAAAAATACCACATTGCCCTCTAAAAACAATCAAAGTCCCCGGATATATTTCTCCGAATCCGACTTGTTTTATAGCGTCGATTGCAGGACCCTCTCCCTGGGCTTTGGGCCACCTACCGCTTTCTTGCTTACGGGGGCCATGAAGGGTCCACCATCGGGATGCCGGACCAGTTCCCTGAGAAGCTGTTCACAGAGCCGGACCTGTTGCATGTCCTCCGAGCCCCTGCCGATGCTAGACGACCTTCGCCTGTAAGACGACGACGAAGGATGCTCCGGTCCGCCATCTGAAGAGTTAACCGACCCAAAAAATACGAACTCGTGCAGAAAGGGGCCGCCGTATTTCTTCCCGGCAAAAATGAAACGACGCAGTTCGGAGGACTGCACGCGCAAGAGGGAAATAGGACGCCAGACAGGTATGGCAAGGGCAAACCGTGACAAGCGTACGTTGGACAGGCTTGGCATTGAGGAACGCCCTCTACACAAACGCCTTTCTCGTGGCTCAAGAACATGAACGACATCTTCTTACCCGGTAGAATAACGAAAAGTACCCTATTTAGATTTCATTCCCGGTAACCCCCCAAAAATATGAAATCTTCCCATTACAGCCTAAAAGCTAAACTTGTCGACCTACCATCAGACACCATCTTTCTGAGCTCCTTATCCTGTCTAGTCAGGACGACCGTAAGGGACCTTTTCTTACTGGGCAGGGTCCCCGCCTCCGCCTCCTCCTCCTCATCCTCCTCCTCTTCGGTGTCCGCATCCTCCTCGGCGCTCCTGGTCCTCTTCTTCCCCCTCCCGGCCCGGACCGCCGCCGCGGGTTTAATCTTCGGCGGCTGGCCGTCGTTGCTGATGTTCAGCGTGATCTCTTCGTCGACCTGCACAGAGTGGACGTCGGCGGGGGCCGACTCCGGCGGGGGCAGACTCCGGCGGGAATGCTTCGGGGCCCTCTCGTTGGCGGTGCCGATGTCCGACTTCCCCCTCGCCTGCCTTGCGGATTTTTCTGTCGGGGAGGGGCGAAGAAATCCAGGGAAATAGTAATTGCTAAAATTCAGAAACTTTAAATATCCCAAGTCGACAGAAGATGACAATGGCACCAAGAACGTGTCTCGACGTGCCTTTCTACACGGACACTTTACGTTCGATTATGGAACCGATATTTACCTGTAGCCGCCTCTCGAGGGAGTGCATCCTTACAGTCGTTACACCGCCACACCTTCCGCGGCATCCTCAGGTAGGGGGGATCGCAGCATCCCAGGTGGAGGGCCATGGGGCAGGTGCTGCAAAAGACCAGCTTCCCGCCGTGGCCGCACTGCGCACAGACCTCGCCGTGTTGGCTGGTATCGGCGGCATCTCTGTGAGAAAGCGAGGAACTCCGTTAACGACGGTTTGCTTAAACTCGACGATGACTTGTTATAGGCTGCTATCCTAACCGGCGATGAACAATGGTACTGTAGAAAGTTCACTCATGATTCTAATTCCCTGATATAAATTTTACAATGCACATAGTATGCAGTTCCCAGTAAAAGTATTGTCTTACAGCTAATCATAAAATTTTCATTTTCAGATTTTTTGATAATTAGTGAATACCTGAAATTTAGACCACAAATTTAGCTGTATATCAAGACCAAATCAACTTTTTGAGTTGGACTGGAATTATTTTCTTCACATTCCGATCGCACCTCAGGAAATTGGCACATATTGAGATACTCCTTTAACCAAACTTAAAGATTTGTTCTTATAATTAGCCCCTAATTATCCTGTAAGTTTAACAGTTTAGTTCAGCCTCAACAATTGTATTGTCCTGTATAATAAATTGTTATGTTCATATACCACTCCTAGCAGTTTATTTAAATAAGCTTTGGAGAGAGTTTGCGAGAAACTATCCGTTTGGTGTCGTTTCATAGTGACTTTTAAACCGACATCTCAGTGGACGTGAGAATTGCCATCGATCACGGAGAGCCAATCTT
Source organism: Orphnurgus asper (assembly GCA_027574785.1). NCBI lineage: Eukaryota > Metazoa > Echinodermata > Holothuroidea > Elasipodida > Deimatidae > Orphnurgus > Orphnurgus asper. Next base: position 12,064 of record JAODAG010220653.1, on the reverse strand, counting down.
AGCGAGGATTGTTTAACTAAAAAAATGCTGCTTTATGTAGAGGTCAACATGTAAATCTGTAAAATCTATCAATGCTAGACAATAGAACCTAGAAAGCAAACATAGAAAGAGAACGTAGAAAGAGAACGTAGAAAGAGAACATAAAACAGAACGTAGAAACAGAACGTAGAAAAAGAATCTAGAAAGAGAACACAAAAACACAACCTAGAAAGAACTGTAAATAGAACTTAACTAAGAATGTAGAAAGAGAACATAAATAAGACGTAGAAACAGAACTTAGCTAAGAACGTAGAAACAGAACTTATCTAAGAACGTAGAAACAAAACGTAAATAAGACGTAGAAACAAAACATAACTAATTACATCGAAACAGAACGAAGAAACAGCCCATAAAACAGAACATAGTAACAGAACATAACTAAGACCATAGAAACATAACTTAACTAAGAACGTAGAAACAGAACGTAGAAAGAGAATGTAAAACACAACATAAATACGAATGTAGAAACAGAATGTAAATAAAGTACGTAGAAACAGAATGTAGAAACAGAACATAGAAAGAGAACATAAAACAGAACATATTTAAGAACGTAGAAACAGAAAGTAGAAACATAACTTAACTAAGAACATAGAAAGAGATCGAACGTAAATAAGAACGCAGAAACAGAACGTAAATATGAACATAGAAACAGAATATAAATAAGAAATTAGAAAAAGTACAAAGAAACAGAACTTAACTAAGAATGTAGAAACAGTACCTTGAAACAAAACAGCGAATTTCACTGTCTGTAATGAGCAATCAGTTAGTACAGGAATTCAGATAGAGTGCTCCTTTGTGGAGTGGAGTGGAGCTACCTGACCAGGTTGGTTTGCAGAGCATCCAAATACATAACTAGAAACATTCCCTACAATCAAACCAGGCAATCTAATTAACATAATACAACTACATAGCATCAGGGATGAATATAGCCAGGACTTGGGGTGGGGGGTGCAACAGTCGATCAAGTAGCCAGGATATTTGAAAGGAGTGAGTCGAACTGCTCAACATAGAGCCTTTGCAATCGTCTGTGATGTCTTTGGCATCTAAGGGAGAGGGGTGTGGTGAGGGGGGTTGCTCCCTTCCTGGCCACGTCCCTACGTGGCATCCTTCGTGTCATCTTTTACTTTCGAGATCCAACAATTCCGTAGGAACTGTCGCAGCATTTATTTTTATCCTTTTACTTCTGGTTCAATCAATGTTTAATTTAGTCGTAAGCCCCAAGTTTCTGTGTCGATATCCACGACTTGGACTGAAATCGTGCCCGGTTATCATGACTATCTTCTTCATTGAAATCCACTTCCATTTTAAATATCATAGCTCTTCTTTTCTAAGATGACGATTACTTTAATTTCACTATCGGCACGATATCAACCAGCTGTGATTAAACAAACAAATGGTGTTTATTTAACTGTTGTGAAAATAACATATTTTTACATTATTTTATTTCTATTAATTTTTTTCATCTTCACACTTTGACACACGGTCAGAAGAGGCATTTGGGGGATTTTCCCGACCCAGATTCTTGCAAATTTCATGTTTAATATGTTCCAGGCAAGCTACAAGTTAACCAGCTAATAATGGCAGTTTCTTGTGATCCATGATTTACATCAAAGTATTTTTCAATCCTTCCACATTGATTCACTCAAACTCAATCCAATTCACCATCCAAACCGAATTATCAGAAACGGCATTTAATCCAACTGGGTTCAGAACTGAATCGAATAGTTGGCTTAAAAAGGTATTTTTTCTGCGATTTAACCTACGACCAGAAGTACGCTGAACCGCACAGGGTTTCTTCGTAAGGCACGAGTTTACGACACCAAAGACGGACCAGCGTCTTATAAGCTGCTGAATATTCATATCAATCAATATATGCAATCATAATTTCTACCACTGTCATTAGGAACAGACCAGCAGGTCTGGAGAAGTAGGCAAAGGGGAGTGGTTTTTTGTTAAGAATATTTATAAGACAATGAATGCGATTGAGACCGGGTTAATAACAAGGCTACGGTTATTAAGGATGGTGGGCACAAGACCAAGGCATAGGGGGAAGGGAGAGTCGACATATGGAGAATGATACGAAGGGGCATAACAATTAAATTCCCGGCTAGAAATTCCTACAATATAGAATGTTCGATTCTGCAAATTAATTTAACTAGTTTGCAAAATTTTCAAATGATTGATTGTTATTATTTTCAATTTGACCAAAGAAAAGAAGCAATTTGAAACAAGTTTCACTATGCTGGTTTCATGTAAGACGCGCCTGAATTCGTATTCCGATAGTGCTCTGCACGATGCATCTATGAAGTTGCATAACAACCGTCGTTAGATTTGTGGGTATTTTACGATACTGCAATATGCACCAATTCGGCCAGTTTACAATTTGTTTTTTTCATTCTCTTTCAGGTTTGGATAGCACTCGGTTCATTGCACCACGCTTACATCTCTGCCATGCACACCATCCACACGATAGAAAGCAAACCATCTTCAACTTCTACGAGAGACAAGGGAAAGACGGAGGAGGATGGGAGGAGTTTTGCAAAGGGGTCTGACCCAGCACTGAATGTGCAAAAGTGTTTTTTTTTTTTTCATTTGAAGAAGAACAACAGAGGGAATTTGACAGACAGGTAAATTAAAAAACTATAGGAACAAACGACGTTAGAGAGCTAAATCAATTCATTTAACTTTGGGATATTTTTTTTTTTCTCATTCCAACTGGTCATTATGAATTAATAAACAGCAATAAATGGTTGCAACTTCAATTGAAGATGTTAAAAATTACCTGAAAAACACGATCACTAACACACACTAAGCAAAGGGTCACTACAGATGATACTGCAACATGTCCAATGTCACAGATGCCACTACTGGTTATGCATATTCAAATGCTGAAGATGCACATTCATTCATGACGACTTCATTATTCGATGACGATTATTCCACGAGCAAATTCAGCCGTTTTATCTGCCCTCCGACTACCATCGATCCCTTCGGACCTCCGAGATCAGACGATGAGGTCGTCCTGCGGTGCTTATGCATATTCAAAGCTTAGTTTAGGACTAAATTATGCACTGATTATTCCATTATTCCTCTTCAAACCGGCAAGATTTGGCAGCTAAAAAGACCGGTGACTAAAAATTAAATTTTCTTCCATTGAAGGACTCCCTTGGAATTTGCAAAGCTCACCAAAATCAAAGAAATAAAACAACGGCCTTTTTCACGAAAAATATAGAATTTACGAGAAATATAACAACAACAAAAAACGTCTTCACAAGGAATATCTGATGCAGTTAAATCCTTGGTTCCTTAACTACGAGTGAATCACTCTCAGCCGTCTGGCATATTGGTGAACCATGCCCTAAACTTTTCGGAAATTACTGGCCCAAAATCATTGATTCAGGAATTTGTGTTGCTAAGAAGAATCTCCCTTCTTATCAGAGGATATTCCTTTGCCATGCCAAATCGGAGCATTTTCCTTAAAAAATCTGGCTCTTATTGTCCCGAGAAGCACCGGTGGTACTCTTGATAAACTGATGCTTACAATTTTATACATTTTATTGCCAGGTTCAAGCAATCCAAAACTTGAAACTTCAAAATTGCTAAAAAATAGGCAAAACATAGGCCTTTTTTATTTTATTATTTCATTGAAAATATAGAAGCCATTTTCAAAATCTAGCAAACTTCAGGAAGTGAGGAATATACTGGGCAACCCTGTATGCCGTTCTGACTAATTCTTAACCCCGTTGTACCAAAATCGTTCCCTGACTAGTGTAGTCTGTTGTTCTATATCTCACCAAATTGCAGGTTATCTTGATATTCAGCATTATTTGAGCACAGGCATTTGAACCCTGATTTTTGTTTTAAAATAAAAATATAAAAACGTTCAACTTAAACAGTACGCTAAATTTTGTTTATTTTCCCCACCGTTACCTCTGTGAGCGTTTCGGAACACCACTCCCCTCGAACAGCTGAATAGGATCACAGCAACGTCCTGCAGACAGCTATAACTTTCGATATCTGATAAGTGTGACCATTTTGGGGTAAGTACTTCTGGCATATTTCTGCTGATCAAGCATTTAACGCCGCCACATCACACAAAGTAAGTAGTAACAGGAAGCAATCACAGGAGGACGAGAATCCAAACGTAAATCTGCTAAAATCATCAACACACGAAAGTGACGACAACCAATCGTTTTCGCGCCGAAAAATGGTCAGATGCTACACACCTCTATGTATTCAACATCGACCAATCGCGAATTGAGTGTATCTTTATCTACCCTAAATCCATGTAGGATAAAGGAATTACATTGACCAATCACAATTAAGCATATTTGGGTCTACCCTAAAACCATGGATTTTTGGGTTAAAATTCATAATCTCTAGATGAAATATGGAGTTCGCTCAATTCCACAACCTGGGATCCGGTTAATGGAACCTATGCACTATGCCTACACTGACGAGCACCCTGGAGGTGTTACCAGATGTTAATTGGCATAAAAAGGCTGTATCTAATGTGAATCTGCTAGTAGTGAGCTGCATCGAGATTGCTCAAGGTTAGACTACACAGATAAAAACAATAGAGCTACGAGGCAGGGTTACATGCAGCGAGACACAGGGGGGGGGGGGAGGATACATGCAGGAAGAAAGCTGTGGTGACTTCATGGCAACGTTAGCCGGGTTGAAAGGCGGACAGAAATATGGAGGAGACACGTGGACGGATGGGCGTTCTACGTATGACATATTTTTACCCGGATTCCTGTAGTTCACCCTTAGAGCAGGAACCGCAACGCCACGTTTCCCCTTTCTTCAGCCGCCCCGGATTGAGGCACCCTTTGTGGACGGCACCCTTGCACCCGTGGCATGTGAGCAGCTGCCCGCCGTGCCGGCATAGGAAACATGTGAAGTAGGCCTCCTTGCTGGTGAGGATTAGGCTCTCGTCGAGGTCACTACGAGGGGAGGTGAAAGGTCACAATGCAAGATATATACAGTTACGTGATTGGAAAAAAACAAAACATTGATCCAACACCGGCGTCACCGATGGCTGCGCGTGAGAGTTTCTGCGACACCGATGGGTGGCGACCTATAAGCGGTGGATGGTACTCCCCCAGTGAAAGAACCTCGAAGAAGCACCCGATGTCGCCACACGTGAAAAGATGGAAGTGCAGGGACGGATGGATGCTCCTCGACAATGCATGCACAATTTTAAGTTGACAAAGTCGGCAGCCCGGTTTGCCCATAAGGCAGGCGGATGATTTCCGGTGCATCATCCGATGACGCTTTGTAACAATTGACGGCCGATGTAAGCAAAGCCAGTCGCAGTATGCAGTTGGCCGTGTATCTGTGGGCCCTCTGATACGGACGATGATCGATCCGGTGTTAGGAAAAACAAATTGACGCTGTAAAGGGGGAAGCGAGAGTCGCCCGCTACCTTCCACCGGTTCCTGTCCTTTGAGAATTCAGAATTAAGCCACTTGCCTAAGAATTAAACTCAGAACCATTCCGTCCGTTAATACTGTCGCTGTAATTCAATCATTTGGGTCCTATCTGTCAATTTGTTGTTAATTCTTGCATTATTGCTACCTGCCTGCAGCAGGAGCGACTGATGGCCGGCATACTCGACGGTACCTTTCCGTGAATTTTCTCTCACGGTTCGAGTATTTATGATTATTATATGGAGCATGATAAATAAGCATCAGAGATATACCATACCAGTGATACTGATCATAACGAAATAACGACTCATTTCAGCAATACTTTGAAACAACGAGAGTGGGCGGAGCTGCTCGGTACAGAATGGAAAGGTCTTGTCATTCCGACCAGGAGCAGAAACTTTCACGCCTGCCTCTATTTTTCATCGTTGGAAGAAAGTAAAAAAAACATGCCAGGGGGCGTGGTTTCCGTAAGTAGTTTCAGATGTCGCAGCCGACTGGTATTATATGCATCGGTGTAGCACCTCGAAGCAGGAAGAGAGATCGCCTCTCTGACATCATCCGAGCGTACGCATCCTCACCGCCGGCAGGATTGCAGTCAGGTGGTATGCATCGTGCGCTGTATCGATTCATTGGGCGTTGCATCGTGAGCCTCATCGTTGCATCGTATCGATAAATCATGAGCTGTATCGTTACACCAAATGCCGTATCAATGCATCTTGAGCCATGTCAATGCACCGTGAGCTGTATCGTTACACCGTGTGCCATATCAATGCATTGTGTGCCGTATCGATGCATCGCGAGCTGTATCGATGCATCCTGCGTTGTATGGATACACCGTGCACCATAAATATGCATTGTGTGCCGTATCGATGCATCTTGAGCCATATCGATGCATCGTGAGCTGTATCTATGCATCCTGCGTTGTATGGATACACCGTGCACCATAAATATGCATTGTGTGCCGTATCGATGCATCTTGAGCCATA
>JAODAG010220209.1:0-13559 GCA_027574785.1 Orphnurgus asper | reverse complement strand
GTAACTCCTGGACACTGGTCGAAAAGAGAAGGCTTGTTAAAGCCGGTGTTCATCCACGATCACAACCTGCACAGGGGATTCTAAATGAGCATATGATGCTTTCTTAACCCCTTAATAACAATAAACAATAAACAATCCAATGTAGTACTAGTCAACAAATACCTATACTAGTATAGTTTGATACTAAAGATCAGAACAGACATCCTGAACAGACATCCTGGATCCTGAACCACAAATACCCTAAATTCTACCATTATCAGAATAATAAGCATCAATACCATTCTTGAAGGCATTCACAGTACTTACTGCTGTATGGAATAGCATGCCTTTGTCGTACTACTGTAGTTACATTGTATGTATACATGGGGAGTCATTGTCCTTTTCAATGTAGTACAGTACTTGGAGAACCACAATTAACTTGAAACACCCTCTAGCATATATCCTCTAATTATCCTCTAACTGGCCCAGAATGGGACTAGAAGGATAACACTTTGAATGGATTGGGGTCGTTTTCTAGCCCATTTGAGAAGAATTTCTGTTCCAATTTAAGAACTGAAAATAATCTCACTAAGTCATATTGGTACTAATGTTGAAGATTAGTGAATAATCATAAATGATTATAAATTGCTTGTATAAGCCAGCCATGCCGCACAATGTTTCAATTTAGCGGGCTTGTGCCACTGACCACTGCGTGAAACTGGTACTAACCTACGAAAAGTCCCAATTTACAAACTTATCCCTGAAATTCCCAGAGATTTATATTTAGACCAAAGGTATCGTAGTTTCTGTAATGATTGCTGATATATTTTGATAAAGAAATTCACGATCAGTTTGTGCTCCGTGTGTCCGCATTCGCTTTAGCGTGTGGTCAATATGGGAGGGAGGCCAATGGTCAAGCAAGATCTAACCCAAAGATTGTCTCAAATATTGTCGTTTCCCTCCTACACATAGTAGGTATAGAAGTATACAGGATAGAGAAAAACATGATCTCTCTTATCATACTTATAGTGTTATCTGCCGTTAGGTACAGTTATTTAACATTTGTAAAAGTTTTGTGGCCACACCTTCAATTTGTGCTAGTACTATGACAGTGTCTTGAATAACAAGCCGCGATGCATTTAAGTTCAATAAAATGGGACTTCGCACACCTGAGATCTGATAGATATTGGTTTGTTTACAATGCATCGATGAAAACGAGATGAACCTGTGTGGGGTAATTGTAAACAAAGTGCCGTTTGGTGAGTGGGTATTCCCAGAAACAGGTGCGGGAGCATTCTACAATCGTCGTCCCGTGACTATCGATCTCTAAAATCACAGTAATTCTGTAAGCGTTTCATGAAAATCGTTGAAAATGTAAATTTGAGAGAGGAGATTTGTATATTATATACTTCATGCGATATAAAATTCATTGTGTGAACTTTAAGTTTTCTAATTTTATCGGCATCGCTACAGTACATTTGTGTACGATTTGAGAAAGGAGTTACTGTAGCATCTAGAGAAGGCATCTTCCTTGATACTGTAGCACATATTTTTGTAGATATTTTTAATTCTTTTTATATTTTATTTTTTAAATTATTTTCACTATTTTAAATTTTGTTTGCTTTATAATTCTGTCACAGATGATATTTGCATATTTGCAGTAGTTGGGACATCCATAAACAATCCTTATACCCTGAAGTAATTACTATCCAGTTTTGAAGTGGTTGTGAATATTGTGAAACATTCATGGACTATGGTTATTGACATACTGATCATGTATTCCTTGAAAGGTTTATCACCTAACCACAGATATAAACACAGATACCGTACAGTAATATACGCCGACACTATCCCACGCGGAGTTAAGTATGATAGCGCGATAGTTTCCGTGGGAGATCTTTCCCTGCTACAATTTTTCCTGTACGCAACCTATTGCTACCCCACATTCGGTGAACATGGACACTTCTCTGTTTCTGTTACGATGTTTTGTACATTTTAATGTTATTTATCTGTGTTATGTTGAAAGGAAATGGAACAATAAATGTGAATATTAGAACATTTTTTAATTCTAATGTTCTAATTTCTAGTTGTAAATTTAGGTTGACAGACATGTTCAAAGGTACAATAGCTGGTTCTCCAACATAGTCAGGGAGGTGCCACTACATTGCAACATTAACAACTTCTGCAAGTGCCCGCTTCTCAGCACAAAAAGGTTCCCGGTCCAAGCCCCGGGGCAGATGACTTGCTCTGCAGTGGTGATGGCGTTTGGTCTTCCTCGGTGTTTAGTGATTCAGTTCGATTTTCTTTTGTTGGGTGGATATTCACTGGTGTTGCAACACCTTCGCACAGCTGCAGTGCAGTGGAGATTAACTGGTTGAGCTCTTGCTATATTAAAACTATCGAAACTCTTTGTCTTATTTACGTTATTTTCTTTATATAGATCTACACTTTACTCTATGCTGTAAATGGGAAACTGTGAAAGGTAATTATTTTGAATGCCTTTAAGAGAGTGGTCAAAGGTCAAGGTACGCTCGTGTCTGCCCGATGGGGATGTTTAAATGGCGGTCCCGGGAGATGGACCGGTTACATGCATGCCTCATTAACCTCTGAACATTGGTCGAAAAGAGAAGGATATTTTAAATGCCAGTGTTCATCCACGATCGCAATGGGACAAGGCTTGTTTATGAGCCAACGAGGCTTCCTTACACCCTTACTATATATTAAAACTATCGAGAATCTTTGTCTTATTTACATTATTTTCTTTATATAGATCTACACTTTAACTCTATGCTGTAAATGGGAAACTATCAAAGGCAATTCTTTGAATGTTATGCTTGTGCAGGGCTTGTAAGCCACACCATTGATGGTAACAGTTAGTGGTCCATTGTTGCTTGATGCAGGAATTTAGATATGGGAGGGTTTCATGTCCCTACATGTTTCCAGGTTTTGATAACAGCTTATAGCTTGGCTAATCCTTTTTTACAAGAATTTCAACAAATTCCTTATATCACCAGTCTTATATTTAACCTTATCAACAGTTGTCTGGGGGCAAAGCTGCAGACATGTTGTGACTTGTCCAAACTATTTCAGTCTAACCTGATGAAGCCTTTACCAGGGAGCTCCCTGCCTTTACTACCCTGGGCATAGAATTTGATCTTTGTCTGTTCCATCATTGACTCTTGACCCCACTGTAACCTTAACTCCTCCCTGCTGTCATAGATGTGGATGTAAGGGTGAAGAAACTGTCATCCTTACTCTTTCCTACTAATACAAATAATGAGGGCAATGGACATTCCTGTCTCTCCAACATAATGCTCCATCATAACTGTTAATAGCCTTACCAGAGAGTTTCTCTGGTCTTACTAGCCCCATGGCATCCGATATTTTTCATTTTCTCAAACTCTTCATGAGGTCTGAGGAGAAGTGTCCTGTCACTCAGCAGAGTTTCATCAAACAGAGACCCAGAGAGGATGAGGAGGAAACTTGGTAAAATACTTTGCATTTCATAGGTTGAGGGAAAGCTATTTAAAAATCTGGTATGTTGTTGGAAGCTCCAAGAGAGGTTGATTGCTTTAGCAGGGGCTAGTTGAATCTACTTTGTACTAACGACTGGCAATCCGCGGTGAGGACTTGCTGGTTTTGTTGTTCGAATGCAGGCCGACCCGGTGCGTCCAGTTTAACAGACGGAACTTGTCCGCGTTGCAGGATGGCGTTCGCCTCCTGTTGATCAGAGAGGCAATGGACCTTCTGAAGTGGTAACGTACATTTTTTGACAGATATTTTAATAGACATGTAGTAGCGGTGTCGTACGTGAAATTCAACGAAATGTCTACGGGCCTTTGGTCCTATTCGTTTGTCGAACCCGTACTGTACTATCGAGCGTTGTTCTCCCCGCGGCCACTTATCGTTCATGATATTATTAAGTTCCCCTGTGTTGAAGTAACTATCTGTAGTGAGTATTTAGAACTAATCATTCATGATATTAAATTCCCCTGTGTATCTAGTGTGTATCTAGTGTTTAGTAATCATGTAAGATTAGTTAAACATAAAATATGCACATTGCATCCACAGCCATACAGAATAAATTGGTTAATTAACTTTGTTTTGCCACCAAGGTCTTTTTACATGCCAAGAGCATTCCTATAACAACAGAAGGTTAATGCATTAGTTTATGTACGTATGCCAGACAAGGGACCTTTTTTATCCATCAAACTGACCAGTAAAGTATATAACTCGGCCCTGGTTATTTGAGGTGTTCTTGGATTGTACGAATATTTAAAACAAATGGCAAGATAGCATCGTGCTCCTGGACCATAAGATACTAGGCCCAATATTCTTCATGATCGTGGTGACCAATTTGGCCCAACTTATGTGTCCCCAAAGAACCCCACCTCTTCCACATGGAACTTAATTAGTTGCCATGCAACTACTCCATCGCTGTAGCTCTAAAAATACAGTATTAATAAATAATAGTCGACCTGTTATTTTATGATTTTTTTTCTTCAAATTATCTCCACTAGCTATTGTTTGTTGCATTAATATTTGGCATTGCAGAAATTTTATAGTAGGTCTACTCTACCCAATACACCACGTTTAAGAGGATTCCTCTATCACCCGGGGCACCAATTTTTTTTAAATTAAAAAAGCAGAAGAGTGGTCTATCAGTTTGAACTTGCAAATTTTATACCAAAGACTCTCTACCAGCAGTTACATATCTCCTCACCATTTGCCAACTAACATCATGCAAACTTTTAATTAATAGTAAAAAATGCCATTGCCTCAGTGTGTAGATGGCAGGGAAGTACATGTATTGATTTAAAATATTCCGACGGTTGTACTATTATGCAGTAAGTACCGCACATTGTGTGTGAAGTAGGAATCGATGGACAGATGGATGGATGGTGTTGGCTTGTTGTCTACTGTGCATTGTGTTTTTTGTGTAACAAAGGAGTAGCTATCTCTGATCTATATATACTATAGGCTCCTGCCCTTGATGCAGTAGATATTGTTTAATCATCCATTAAGACTACTTTAATGACCACTGTTGGTTTTAGGTTAAGGTTGGGTTTTAAGAGTTTTAATGATGTTTGGTTCAATTATCTGGAATTAAAGTGGTGCAGTAGGTTGGGTAAAATAAGGAAATACACTGGAATATAATCACTTCACAATGGATTTTACGTTAAAAGTAACACGGTGAATAGTCAGTCGATGATGTCAAATATAACAGGAACATCTGTGTCTTTGGCCTTTTGGAAGAAGTTTGATATACTTTCATATAATTATAAAGGAATCTAATCCGATTTTGCATATTGTGTATGATTTATGCAAGTTTAGTAGATAAAGTCGACATTAGTACTATAGGACCATCTGTGTCTTTTGTTTTTGGATAGTAATCTTTTGTTATCAATTAAGTGATGATGAACGACACTATTCAGTAATCATTCTCGAGTCTTGGCGTGTTGATTAATTGATTAATTGATTAATTCAAACAATGCAAGACTAAAAAGATTGGCTACTCTTCCTAAAATTGTACAGCCTCCATTGCGGCTTTGATAATTTAGTAATCTGCAATGCATATATTTATCACAAACAAATTCAAAACTTCCATTTCCATCGGTAGAGTTTAATCCTGTTTAATCCTGAGAAAAGCTACTTTTGTTTTTCTGTTTCTGTGGTTATTTAAAGGCATGGTATGGAAACTATGGTTTGATTAACCTATAGGCCTATATATCAAAAATTCATGTAGGTGATACATCATTTCATTTTGTGGTGTTGAAAAGCAGCTTTTTGCGGTTGGGAACTGGGTTTTGTATTTCGATCGTACCTCTGAAGATTGGCAACATGTTGATATTAGTCTTAACCCATGCCAGGGATGTAACCTCTGGTGCAAATAAACTGGGAAATGACATAAAAACTACGAGTAAACAGAAGGCGAAGGCGTTAATCAGTGTGTTTGTGCGTTGATGGATCTAACGAGAGGTGGCTTTGCTTTGAAAATTACCCAAGCATTTCATGGCAACACTTTGTTCGTGTTTTGTCGGTGAGAAGGGGGAAAGTTTAAAACAGTCAGTTTGACCCACTTTTGTGCGCTGCAATATCTGTTTCGCTACGAGGATTTAGGACTATGATGTCGGACAAAAACAAAAGCAAAATCCCCGGGCTGAACGGAGGAACGGAAGTGATGTCAATAGGAGCGAAGCAAACGGGGTCCTAAAGCCTTAATTCCCACCGCTGGTTTTAATTATTTCAGCGGGATATCGGAAGCGCGAAAAGCCAAACCGCTGAATGGGGGATAAGAGCCACTTTTCGGCGACATTTTTCTCGCCTTCGTCGAAGGAAGGTTTTGATTTTGACCCGCAAGGGCAGCAGACTAGTTATTTATAGAGATAATGGCAAACGATTTCATAACTGAAGGACCGTGTCATAGGGTACATGGTAAGAAAATGCCGCCGAGGACAAAATAACATAGAACAACGTCGTCGTATAAGAGTGGTTTGTCTATAAGTACACTTTGTCAACAACCTCCTAAATAAATAGTACAAACACATAGCTGGATCGATCGTGGGAATAGTTTGGGGTATACACTCTTGCACCGCACAGTTAATGCTGGTGTGGTCAAATGAAGAATCCCCAACGAACGAACGGAAGAGGCCAGGGGAGCAGGCAAAAACATTATTTATTAAGTTTCCCATTTTATTCTTGTCTCTGTATTTTATATCGCCATTGACGACCAATTGGCAAAAAGGGGGAGAGGATGCCGACCCCAGGAATACCCTTCTTCCCCATAACTCAAGTCACAGCAACAATTACTATTGTAGGTGTGGGTTGTGTCTCTCAATTTCTCTGCTATGCTGATCTTGATACTTAAGTATTAAATTATTTTTCCATTTGGCCACGATGTATTTCCTGGACGACTGACTATATAATCCTCTCCTCGCTCCTCGATGGTTTTTGCCACAAACGTTCGTCTCACAAACTGGCGAGAGCAACGACAAGACGTAATGACTGGCTCACGTGGGCTCAATACTGTGCTGCTTCCCTGCTGAATGGTTGAAATGCCTGTGGAGCATATGCCATGAAAAACGTGTCTATCTATCTGTCAAAGGGTAGGTAGGCCGTTGTTCCCAGAGTGTCGGGCCGATGTTGGCGAAACGTGGTCAACGTGTCATGTATATAGAGGGGGGGGGGAGGGATTGAATAAAAAGGTAGAGACATATTAGACAAATGTAGCCGTCAGATTTGAAAATGACGGCCCGATCGCAGACAGCGTTGCCCTAAGCCATGAAGCGGCAGAGTCTGCAACGGAGTCTGTACGAACGAGTAGTCTACTATACAGCTCTAGCACCGCCGGTTAATAATATATGACATAAATTATAGAAACGGCTTTCCTGGCAAAGGATCGAATCGTGCAGAAGAAACGAACCTGAGGGGACAACAATTACAGCGTACCTTCCTATGCACACAGAATACAGCAAATTCATTTCCCAGTCACCACACTCGCCACTGTATACGTCTTTGTCCAGAGCGTCCTCAAGCCTGTCAAGGTAAATGAATAGGGACGCTATAGCAGCTGTGTCAACAAAATTTTTTAGACTGTTTACTGCCAGATGGTCCTATAGAGGCAGCAGCTAATGGCCACTCTCAGCAGTGTAAATGTGGTAACAATAGAGTTTTTACTTGTTATCGTGTTTGCGCTACATTTATTTATCAGTTCAAATTGTGCGTTATATCGTTAAATAAATCGTTGTAGCCGCCGATTTATCATAAAGTTAAATAGTTCCCATCTTTGTCCAATGTGCACCACTGTTACACGCTCGCTACGTGGTGTGAAACGGGACCGCCGATCTGCGAATGGGGTCTGAAGCTGATTGGTGAGTGGTCATAAGAGTTTGATATTTTGTTATTAATTAAGACGAGTTTTGGAAAAATAAACAATGTCACATGAAGGAGCAAAACGGAAGTTTGTCCAGTTAGAGCTGATGTATCAATCGTGCTGCTTTTGCCAGGGTAACATCGGCTTAGGATAGTGTCAAATCCGCAACGTTTGTATACCACGTTTTATAAATTTTAGTAAAATTAGGATTGGTTTGCGTTACGTTGCGGGTGGACGTGTACTGAGAGGTGGTTTAATTGATAAAGAAGCAAGTTAGTTGTCTATTGATAAATTGCAGATGAACCCGGCCAGGGTGGTAATTTAAGGTTGTTTTGGGTGTATATTTATAAATAGGCTACTCTGATATGGTTTGCTAAAGAAGCACTAAAGAAGCATCATAGTGGTCTTTGGAAGACTCTGCAAGATGAACCCAGCGTGGTGAATTTTTATTTCATAATGACTCATAATGCCTGTCAGGTTTACATAGGCTAATATAAATATCTTTATTGTGAGTTTTGCTATTTTGAATTTTACAAATTCAAGAAAATTTGGTGTTACAATCTGATGGGGTATAAAAATGTTCCCTACTTGTTATTTTTGAGGCTCTTTGAGTTTCTTTGAATAAACATGCTTAATTTGGTACTACGTATAATAATCTTAACAACCTTTAATTTTTTTGGTTCAAATGCCCAAATATGTGCAAATATGTGTCATATTTGGTCATCTCAAAGTACACACACTCCCGGATAAGCCGCATGAAACCAGCATAATATTCGGAAGGCACGCTCGTAATAAAATCGTAGAGTTTGTTGTCGTACACAGATTTGTAACCAGCATAAATGTGTTATCGACGGTTTGACGACTCTCTGGTGTATGCAGCTCGCACGACTGGGACTCACAAACGTTGAAACGGTCACGTGTTAGCCGTGATTTCAACCGATCGCAATATATGCTCGTGAATCATGGCCGGCTGGTAATAATCTAGTAGTACATATGAAGCTAACATAGTTACGATACATCAGTACACGATCCCTTCGATACGTAGTACTTTGTGCTGTACCTTGCGGCTGTGTTTATAGTTTAATTATAAGTGATATATAAAATAAAAATCCTGTGCATGATTAATTATGGATAAAGAAACCTAGTGGCACTATGATGTCATTATAGACTTACTTCGAGTCCCCTTTTAGGAAAATGGCAGCCCCTGTATGGCTGAAGAGTGTACCATTTCAAATATTGCCATCCTGAGAATGATAATTGGATGCCGGTGTCCAGTGATCATCCTGAATCATAATACCAATACAAAAATGATGGGTTATGATTGTACATCGATTTCACTGACAACGTTGGTGAATACCAAAGCCACAGTCGGTGATCAATTATCAAGTCTCATGGATTATTTTAGCCCGTATTATAAATTATCGAAATTATCACACGTGGATTTAGGCCATATTATAAATAATCAAAATTATCAAGAAATATATTAGCCCGAATATAAATGATCAAAATAAATTATCAAAAAGTATCGTGGGTTACTTTATAGCCCGTATCGTAAATTATCAAAAGCATCATGGATTCTTTTAGCCTTGACGGAGATCGTGGGCATCTCTAATATCGAATAGATCGCCGCAGAATTGATTTCTAGGTTCCAGCGAAGCATATTGTTTTCTTCCCCATTGTGGAGATGACTCAAGTCAATCAAGAATAAAAATCCTACCAGACTATAATAGGCCTATACCAATAACCCACCTTCCCCCCCTCCTACATAAAGTCCATAATTATGGTCTTCTATCTGTGTTTACTGACCAACAAGGCAATACCACCTGGAGCTGGAGAGAACAACTGTTCAGGCAGAACAGAATCGTCATTGTTTATTAAACTGAATAAACAATAGAAGGGGCTCTTCTTTGGTTGGAACTTTGGTTGGAACAAATGATCCCCATTGTTCTCGTTATAACCGATACAAAAGATTTTCTGAGGATTGTTGCTAAGAAAGGATGACGAGAAGCCCTGGATGACAGAGTAAACTGTGGGTATATCACAGAAGCTGGGAAGGGATGTACTTCATTATGTATGTACTTCATGTTAAGACCACCTCAAATATAGGATACATACATGAGTATGTATAAATTAGAGGATAGGCTATTATATACATGTATATTATACTCATGATATATGAGGTGGTCTTACATGAAGTACATACCTTACATATAGGATACATACATGTATGTATAAATGTATAATCCATGAGTATGTATAAATTAGGGGATAGGCTTTTCTTGGTATTTGGAGCCCATGCAGGTAACCATGTACTCCACTACCAGGTATCCCGTATCTGCCTGAGAGGCATGAGAGTAAACCGCGAGGTCCGGCAACTACAGGGATAGAATGGGATATGGTTCTCCCGTTGGTTCTTGATGGGTTTCACTTTTTAAGAGAATGCTGATGAGAAGTAATTAATTAGTTAAAGTGTATAAGTGAAAGAAGTGATAGTTACACCATTAAATTCTTTTTTCTATAGTTTCTAATTTCTAGGGCTTTGGAAATTATTGGATTATAGTTTACCTCTCTAAACATTGATGGTGAGATTACTCTGAAAATTCACCCTCAGCACTGTCAAGATTTAAGGCAGGTATTTTGTCACATATTATGTTTTCTCCCAAGTACCCCCCCCCACTTCCAAAAACAAAACATAACCCAAGAAGGCCTGCAGTGTTTGGCCAGAAAAATCAAATCCAATTTGTCCCATTGCCATGCTGACCAGTGTGGCCTCCCAGGTTGAAATAGTTGACATTGTTTTAATTCCAGAGGTAATTAAAAGTTTATGATCTGACCATGGAGCTACAGTAACACAGTAGCTACACAGAGCTTACACATAATTGGTACGGCCAATAACATTGTTGTCTAGTTTGATTGACAGGTTTGTTTCTCATTCTATCCTGCAGTACTCCTTGCAAATCTGGCAGAAAAGATTTTGCAAATGGACAGATGGAGGTCATTTAGGAGGTCGGACTGTGCTATAGGGGGGGGGGGGTGGTGGGTGCACCCATCTCATCCCTGTGATTACGCAAACCTTAGTAAACGGTTCTAAAGGAGTAGGGTGAATAAATAAAGTAGAAATTTTTTAAATTATTTTATTTAATTTTCCATACACCTGAAAAATGGGATGTTAAACGAATCCCTATTGATCAATAATTGCATAGTAACATCTATGTTAGTTACACCTTGGTTGATTAGCATATTTAGACCATTCTTGCTTGAACCTCAGTTCTGCACTCTCGGCAGTGTTAGCATTGAGGTAGCACTTCCATGAGTATGTAATCTCGTTGGATCTCCTATATTGGTCAATGCTATTACTAAATAGAAAGAGGGATGTAGATAGAAACAGGGATGTAGTTAGAAGCAGGTACGTAGTTAGAAGCAGGGACATAGATAGAAACAGGGATGTAGATAGAAACAGGGACATAGAAGCAGGGATGCAGAAAAAATCAGGGATATAGATAGAAACAGGGATGTAGTTAGAAACAGGTACGTAGTTAGAAGCAGGGACGTAGATAGAAACAGGGATATAGATAGAAACAGGGATGTAAATAGAAACAGGACATAGAAGCAGGGATGCAGAACGAATCAGGAATGTAGATAGAAACAGGGATGTAGTTAGAAACAGGGATGTAGTAGAAGCAGGGATGCAGAAAGAATCAGGGATATAGATAGAAACAGGGATGTAGTTAGAAGCAGGTACGTAGTTAGAAGCAGGGACGTAGATAGAAACAGGGATGTAGATAGAAACAGGGACGTAAATAGAAACAGGACATAGAAACAGGGATGTAGAACGAATCAGGGATGTAGATAGAAACAGGGATGTAGTTAGAATCAGGGATGTAGATAGAAACAGGGATGTAGATAGAAGCAGGTACGTAGTTAGAAGCAGGGACGTAGATAAAAACAGGGAAGTAGATAGAAGAATCAGGGATGTAGATAGAAACAGGGATGTAGATAGAAATAGGAAAATAGATAGAAACAGGACATAGAATCAGGGATGTAGATAGAAACAGGGATGTAGTTAGAAGCAGGGATGCAGAAAGATTCAGGGATGTAGATAGAAACAGGATTGTAGATTGAAACGGGGGTATAGACTTCATATAAGTCCACCTCAAATATAAGATACATACATGATGTGTTTATAAGGGGACAGGCTATATCTACATACATGTACATGTAGATACACTATATTTGAGGTAAGTCTCACTTGAAGTAAATACCTCAAGCATAGGAGATACATACATGAGTTATGTATAAATTAGGGGATAGGCTAGTATCTACATACACATGTACATACACTATATTTGATTTGAGGTAGTTATATGAAAAACAGTCCTTCTTTCTACATGCATATAATAGGACTATCATTTCTGCAGGTCTCACTGTACCTGCCAGACAAACCCAAACAATGTCTGAATACCCCAGCAGTGTCTGAAGTAGTTAGACAATGGTATCTTGGAAAATCTCCAATTTGTTACAATTTATTGGTATCTTTCACCATAGAGATATGAATGACATTTGACCTGTCTGGATGGAGAAAAGGTGGTAAAAAGTTATTTCAAAACATAGTGACCTTATTGGATGCCAAGTTTGCTGATGTCCTTTTGTCAAGGGGTGTAAATTTCACCTATTTTCCCTCAGGGTAGATTGGACACAAACTCCATTTGTCCCTGGATAAAGTAATAATAATAATAATAATGTATAAGTCCTTAAAGCTGTATGGTTTGAAACAGAGTTATACCCAAATGTTGAAACTCAGATGTGATTTTATTTTGGTGGTGTCTATACCTGGTACGGTACTAGTAACAGGTCATCGGTTGGCAAATACTATCGTGTGATTGACGATAGACGATTGCATGATTTCCAATTTGTGGAAATTAGTCGAGAAGGAAAGTAGAAATTTCAGCCGGCAAAACCAAGTTTTATTTGATTTCATGGTTTTTCAGTCTGAAACAATATTTTATTTTCAAACTTAATAGACTCCCTTTAATTGTAAATGCAGATGTATTTACAAAATTTTTCAAAGTTAGTATACACTTTTAATACTGAATTATAAATGTAGATGTACTTAAAAAAGTGTCTTTTCACTCTGGAAAATTTATTTTTCAACTTAAAATACATCCGTAATACTGATTTATAAATGCAGATGTAGGCCTATACAAAATGGCTTTGAAGGCTTAAAACTATTTTTTTTTCAACTTAATATACACCTTTAATACTGCTTTATAAATGCATATGTATATAAAATGGCTTTTCAGTCTCCAAAACTATTTATTTTTCAACTTAATATATACCTTTAATACTGCTGTATAAATGCAGATATTTCTTTTCAAAATGGCTTTCCAGTATGAAAAACTATTCGTTTTTCAACTTAATATACATCTCTAATACTGCTTTATAAATGCAGATATATGTACAAAATGGCTTTTCCATTCTGAAAAACTATTCATTTTTCGACTTAATATACACCTTTAATACTGCTTTATAAATGCAGATGTTTTTACAAAGTGGCTTTTCCCTCAAAAAATATTTTATCTCCCTATGATTACTATAACGTCTTTCTTTTTAAATCATTCCAACTCCAGGATTTTACCAGCCAGTCTATAAAAGCTTCTGTGGCTAGAAAAATGTAACTGGATATTTGATGGAACCAGACAAAATATAT
>JAODAG010219877.1:0-13567 GCA_027574785.1 Orphnurgus asper | reverse complement strand
AAATTCACACCAGAAATGCTCTGTTGACTAAACATCGCTGTATGGAACTATTGCCTTTAGCCAGTTATATATTCTTTCTACAAGGTCAATTACGACAGAGCATAATTCTTGTATATTTTACGCACAAATATGTCCGGACAAGCCTGGTAAAAAAATGCTCCGTTGATTTAACATCGCTGTATGGAACTTTTGCCTTTAGCCAGTTATATATTCTTTCTACAAGGTCAATTACAGCAGAGCATAACGCACCATGTCACCCTTCCGTATAAAAAATACGAACTGGACGAATGAATAATTACTAAATATAAAACTCCGAATTCTTGTATATTTTACGCACAAATATATCCGGACAAGCCTGGTAAGCAAATACTAATTGTAATCGAGACACGAAAATAGAATCATACTTGACGTACTGACATCGAGTTCGTGGAAAATGATATCCTCTCAGAACCCGGTCGTATCGGTAACTATCGTTTCTTATCTGGAGGGTCTGATATCTTTGCTATAAGTGTTCCATATGTTTAGTCGAACATAATCTCCAACCGTTCAGATAACACAAGGACCGCTACGTCAATCTGACAACTAATGGCCCTAGTATCCCGTCAATTTACTCAAAAGTTGTCAGATGATGGCAGTAAAATGTATACGTTATGCGAGATTGACAGTGTCGATACGTGCAACAGAATAGATATTCGTAACAGCTATAATTCTAAGTATAAATGTTTCTCTTTCAAAATGCTATACAGAATAGAGATTTGTACAGTTACATCAAAAACAATTTGCAAATATAAGTCTTTGCTTTTCAAAATGCTAAACAGTATAGTACAAAAGAGTTTAGCAGACAATAACAGATTATAGTTGGCTGAAGTATAGAAGTATATGGTGTAGAGACGTATCGAAAAGGTATTTTCTATAATTTGGACATAATAGACCTAGGTTATTTTGGGAGGTCTAACGCCGCCATGTTTCACTGATTATAATACTACTGCATCTGCTACTGCCAGTGCTGCATGCTGCAGCACGAGAATGAGGTAGGCCTATATGACCTGCCTGTCACTCTCAACTTATGTCAACATTATTACATTTTATGTGAGCTGCGGCTACTTTAACACTAGACTGTATATCGTTGTATCATGGATGTGTTGTAGGGTAAGTCATGGAGTTGTAAATCTAATGCTTGAAGGTATGTTGTGTGTTTTAGTTAAACAGACTCATACGACAATGATATAATGCATAAACGTACGGTCAATTGGACTAACAACGAACTACCTATGACCGAACATGTAACAGTTTACGATTTTCCTTCTTCCTAAAACAGGTAGTATTTGGGGCAATTCAAATCGCAATAAATCGTATAAATCAAAATCGTATCGTAATGATCGCAACATTCGTTCAAGTTGGTTCTGAGAAACCAATTAAGTAATCCTTTATCTTTTCGTTACAAATTTTCAAACGGTTTAAACTTTGGTGTTTATAGCAAACCTTGCCAGGAAGTAAATCACTTTCACATTTCACGCCCACATTGTATATTATCTGGCACTACATCAATAGACCTTGCATGCGTAAATGACCTAGTGCTATCATGAGTAAACATGGAATAAACACTCCAATATCTACATATATAATTTACTAGCAGTAAACGCACTTGAATCGATAATGAATTTTCTCCTCTCCGGAAATAAACCAAAGTGGTTGTAATTTCTCAATAGTCGTATTCTTACTCGCATTCCATTCAATATTGAAGTTGGTGATGATATTACCGCCGTTAGGCGTGAACGCTAATGAAACATCAGGCCGGTCCGAGAATATAGTGCTGAGAACTCTGCGACAGTCGGAATTACGAAAAATGATTTATTGGCACTTGTAGAATGCTTAGTCGAGTTTTTCTCGTTTCTAGCTAGGCAATCGTTTGCTCTTCACCCTTGTTACTAGTTCCAGTAGTAGTAATACTCACCGCTCACACTATTGCGATATATCCCCTGGCCTATTATGTCAACTGGTACAATCCTTAGAGGCCTAGTGTTAAGCGAATATAAGATAACGCTGAACAATGTTTCCAAGAGCAAGGACAAAAATCAATGATATAAGTTGATTCTGGGTTATCATTTATGAAAAGGCATATCACAAAGATGTAACACCAAAGCTCGATTGTAAATGCATTTGTATTTCTGTTTATATGGAACCATCTTACCACTTAGCCTAACACCAGCAACGTCCGTCTGAACTGAGTGGCAATCGTTCAGTAAAGGTAAAAGTTTCCCAATATGTGAGATTTTGCATGTCCATCAGACTAGTCAATGTTTTGTCCTGGTAAAGTAAAAATATTACATAGCAAACAAAGGAAGATATTTGCTTTTGGGATTTCGTTATTAACCACCTGCTATTACGTAATCGTCACAATTGTTCATTTAAACTCAAGATTTATATTTAAAATACGAAACAATGTTTTATTCATAATTTCTCAATAATGTATTTTATGCAAATTCTCAAAATCTTCATTCGTGGGTAAAAAAATGTGATATGTTGATAAATTGTTGGTAAGGCGAAAGTACAAATAATACTACAGAGAAGTTGGTTTCCTTTCAAGATTAAAAATGGTGTCGAGGATCAAATATTCCTCTTGTACAATTGGACTCAAGCTATAGGTACACACATATTGGCAAGACATACATTTTTGCCTTTCCTAAACAATGCTGTACTTCCCAATACGCGTAGTTTTAGCCCCAAGTCTAACAGTATAGCTTAGCCGCAACTAAATTTTGGCCCGATTATTTTTTTCCCTAAATTCATGAACGTTCCAGTCAGTGGAAATGTGATCCCATGTCAGTCGATCATGCTTCCAATTTTCAACTTGGCAAGGCAAGATAAAAGAATGATGGCATTTAACAATTATTTTACACAGAATAATTTCTGCGCAAAATCGACGATAATCATTAACTCAACAGAAGCTGTTGAGTTACTGATATAACCTTATATTTATATGTTACTAAAACGCGATTTCTATTTCTTTAAGGACACTGATTACATCTCCACTATCATAGAGCGGCTATTGTCTGCATATATTCCACACAAATACACATCCGGGCGCTCGGTTTCATTGCAAGTAGGCCTAAATAACTTTACAATTCGACGAGCTTCTGATGATGCGTTGCCATGCCAGTACAGATTTGTGAATTCCTAGACTTCGGCTTTTATAACAAAGTCTCCGCCGAAGTCTCTTCCGACATTTGTATGCACAGACCCGCGTACGGGTACAATGTTTATTGCCATGTATGTACTTCTATAGCTTTCAACGAGGAGACCAAAGAGTTGTTCCTTTGGTAAATTAATTATCCATTTCTACGGTACTACTACAAGCTTACCTACTGAGCATTCGTCAGTGACAGGCCTGCACGCATAATAAAAAGCAAAACGACAGAATGTGTTGATCTTTTTTGAAAATGATCATTAAATGAATAGCAACTTGCAATAACAAATATATCTTACAGTACACGAAACAAACTTGACAAAGAATGTCAGATGTTAATTTGGCAAATTTGACCAATTCGCGCTTATTTTAAAAACTCAATACCCTGGAAGTGACTCCCTGACGGTTAAGTTCGCCTTACTAACCGTGTTTTCTGTAAATGTCAGTAAACTAAACCTCTCAATGAATTATATATGATTGCTCAATTATGACTTAACGTGTGTTAGAAAAAGTAACCACTTCAATCCAATATTTATATAGCCTATATCGAAGTTTATTTCAAAATGGAAATGCATTTTCTGTGAAGAAGAAAAAACAATTGTTAAAGCAAACTCAACGGAACGAAATATAGACTAGTGCTTTAGCTAAGCGAACTTGAAACAAAGTCGCCTTCGAAATATCAATTTCAAGCCGCGTAGATAACCTAATACATTGAAGAACAAATAAGAGCATAGTGTCTTTCTGCAATTTATTTCCATCTGTATACTAGTGACTCACATTTACCACAGGTGCTCAGTTTTTTTGTAATTAAAAATAGCCACTTAAAATCACTTTTACAAATCTTGTCATCTGGCTCCGCTTCGAATAGGGTGATAAATTCCATCACGTAGATGATAATATCTGCTTCGATATTAATAACAGTTCACTGAAATGGTTTCATATGAAACGTGCATGATTTTTCGCCAGCTCTTATTGAAGACGTTAATACGATGACAGCTACATATATCACGGAAATTAATGACGTGATCGTTAGCTTTACAGATAAACACTCTGAACACTTGAATGTGGGAGAATTGAAAACGAAAGATGGTGCTATATTCTGAATTTACAAGTGTCCGTTGATTAATATCGGGAGCTGTGGTCACGGAATTTACATCTTCTGAAGAGGTGTGTTCCCAAAATTATGTTTTTAATTAATAGTATTCACAAATTGAGTATTGCGATTACGGTTCGAGCTAAAACTAGAAAGCTAATTGTACAAAGTAAAAAAAACATATTGTTTAATTTATCACCCATATCACCCAGAACTTACAGCTTAAAGCAACTTTACCGAGTCATTACACGGGGATAAATAGTTGTTATTGTGGATCACTTTCATAATTCGCTCTCTTCGCAATTGAAAACAAAAGATGGTGCTATATTCTGAATTTACAAGTGTCCGTTGATTAATACTGGGAGCTGTGGTCGTGGAATTTTCATCTTTAGAAGAGGTTTGTATACAGAATTATGTTTTTAAATAATAGTACTCACAAATTGAATTTTTCATCTACCATTTGAGCTAAAACAAGAAAGCTTATTGTAAAGAGAATGAACAAATCAAATAACAGTTATATACTGTATAAATTTGACAATGGGCATTATGCTAAACAGATTGATTGTCGATTCCACGATACCAGATTATGCCTAAGCGGTACATACCGCACCAAACCAACTTTGAGGCTGTCATAGTGACATTTTATCCGAATGTGAAGTCGAATGCGTTCACCCACTCCATCTTGAAGAGGATCTAACAAGTCTTGTGGTTCTATGATCATTATTCTGGTAATCCAAACGGAGTAATCTTTTCTCGTGAGATATCATGAACTGCTTGTGAGATCTCATGTATTCTCACGGGAACTTGGTAACTTCTCATGAGTACTCATTAATTTCTCATGAGATCTCGTGTAATTCTCATGAGGTCTCATAAAAATCTGACCAGATCGCGTGAGACTTTTTATAAGGGTGGTGTCACTGGTAGTTGAATCGTGACCAATGGGTGACTTGTCAGTCCGCCACCGTCAGTCCGCGACAATATTATATTGTTAATGAAAACAAATATTCACAAAATTTTCTGTGCAAGTTCTTTCGTTAATTTAAATGTCCATCCTCTTATTAAGTGTAGTTGTTCAGATATATATACTAAATAATAGATTTAATAGAAATTAAGAAAACCTGAAATCTCATGAACTTCTCGCGATATCTCATGAATTTCTCGCGAGATCTCATGAATTTCTCGCGAGATTTGATGTATTCTCGAGAGATCTCATGGACTCTCGCGAGATCTCATGAATTTCTCGCGAGATTTGATGTATTCTCGCGAGATCTGATGTATTCTCGCGAGATCTCATGAATTTCTCGTGAGATTTGATGTATTCTCGCGAAATCTCATTCACTTCTGGCGAGATATCATGAGATATTTTGTATATCTCGCGAGATCTCGTGTAATTCTCGCGAGATCTTATGAAATTCTCGCGAGATCTCGCGAGACTTTTTTATAAGGGTACAGTCCGAATTTAAGTCTCTCTCAAAATTGTATAACTTTTGTCATTTTAAGCTCGGTCCATATTACGTAATTATGTAACGTATTAGCTTTAGTTTCACCCTACTGATGATGTGCCGCCGTCACGGCATAATTTCTTATAGTAAAAATATTAAAAATAATATGTCTAGTAATTTATTTGTTTCAACCTTTGAGAACGAAGCTGACAGACAATTTCCAATAAATTCCAAAACAGCCATGGAGCGACAATGCCAATGTACCAGTTGTAATCGGAGATCGAATGTCAAGCGGGGTGGAAGGTGCACCAGTATCTGGAGAAAGATCTCCCACGACATCAAGCAGGAATTGTACCCTTGAACCTATGTAAGGCGTTGGGATATAGCTATCTTGTTAATGTCACAGTTCTCCACGGAGGCCCCTGATTATTCATTGATAGGAAGATAGAAATTTTATTTAATTGGTGATGTGTACATAATTGGTTGCTTTGAATCAATTTATTGAAAGTAGCAGACTGCGTAAAAACATAGGCTGTGATTATAATTTACATCTATATCGTATATTATCGTTATTTGTTGTATAACTTAATAATGCTTTATTCAGATTAGAGAGCTACATAAAGAGCATTTTCATTTTGATGAAGGTTTCATAAGTAAACGAAACACTGCGGTTTTGAGATGGTAGTCATATGAGATGGTAGTCACAATTGTTGCTATCTGTAACTATATGTTTAAATTTAATGCAATGCATTTCCAGTTAGTTGTATTATTTTGTTGAATGAAATAAATATGGAGCAATGCATTTAATTTTCATATACGAGATAAAAAGATTATAAACAAAGAATTTCCAGCTCATCTTCCGGCATGAAGGCACATTATGTGTTGCCAGATATTTTTGTGCAAAAACACAAAACTTAAAATCCAGCCTCCAAACCAGCTATTTGTATGGGGTGGGGCATTCACTTTAATGACTTAGATTTTACGCCTAATTAAAAAGATAATCTAATTTGACTCTGGAATATTCACCTGTCTAAACTTATTACATATAGCGTGGAGATGGCAATGTTTAATCTTTCAAAAGTATATGAAACAGTTATTTCTACTATATAAAGAGAACAGCACACTTAGTTTGCTTCAAAAGATATTTTATTTAAAACCCAAGTTCTTTCTTGAATGGTTTTTATTCAATTAAACAAAACATGAGATGGTAGTCACAATTGTTGTTATCTGTAACTATATGTTTAAATTTAATGCAATACATTTCCAGTTAGTTGTATTATTTTGTTGATTTTCTGTCAATAATTCCTTTTTTTGAAAATGCTGAAGTAATGGACGAAATTCCGATATTTGTTCAAGTGACATCTTATATGGTGACATCAGAGACTGTGAATAAATGTAAAATGCGAAACTACAGAAATCTAAAGCGTCGTTCCGGTTATAGGAAACGATGAAAGTAGTTCGTTGGCAATGAAAATAACTAGAAAGCTTACTTACTGCGTAATAACATTATTTTCAAAGTACCACATAACATTTACATTCAAACAGTTATTTGTTATATATAAAAACACAACAGACAAATGCACTAGTCTCTCTGTGTACGTTGATTCAACAGAACTGGTTTATAACAAAATCCACCCAAGAAAGAACTTTGAATGAACTAAACATGCGGTAATGAAACATTGAAGTCACAATTACATGTTGTTACCTGTAACTTTATACTTTAAATTTAATTCAATAAATATCCCAGTCAGACTGTTGTATATAATTATGTACAAAGTACCATAATGTATGCACCTTGAAGTGAACCATTGTAGTCATAAGCAAAACATTACGTAGCACTACATGATTTCCATGTCTATAATCCGATCGAAATGTGATTCGTGCTGGGAAGTGAATATATTTGGCGTGATGGTGCCATAGCATACGCTCCGCCGTTTGGTTTTCGTGTCTATGTTCTTTCTGTTGTGAACTTTCTTTTAGATAGTATGCAGCTTGAAGATGCAAGATTACATTGGAATTCCGAAAGTTTATTGAATGTAAATACAAATTACATTATGCTTGGAAATCCGAAAGCTTACAGAATGTAAATACAAATTACCTTAGAATTTGGAAACCTGAATGTAAGTTCAAGTTACCACGGAATGTTTCCGTGTAAGTCCAACAGTGCTTATATAATACAATGTTGTAATATTTATTGAGTAAGTTAATACAAACGAATGAATGAAAAACCAAAAATTGTATGTACAGTATTTTACAGCGTACCTTGATGTGCTGTATTGTTTTGAAAATCCTAAAATAATCGTGAAACCTGAAAATCCTAAATAATCGTGTTTGCATATGTGAATACACAATATCCCATAATAAGAAGCATACAATAATTATTAATTTAATGTGTCACCCATTGCATGAACTGTAAGACTGTAGAATCTCCAAGAGCACTGTATCCGTATCCGTGGTATGGAGGTTAAATTTCGATTTGAAAAGCACACACTGTTATATGCTATCTTATTAATTAAACAATCTCGCAAATTCGTGACGCCACAGCTAACGTGACTGATCGATCATACAGGAGTATGTTGATCGATGATGCAATGATAATGTAATTTAGCCAGAAAAGAGATGATTCATTTCTCCTCGCGATGAAAAGAAACATTCGGACGTAAATGCGCAACTAAGATTTATTTATTAACTATAGTTACTTTACTGTAACAAGAGACTAATGCATGTTTTCTTATGTTAACGATCACATATTTTATTAATTGTTATTTAATTTAAGTTTTGTTACTTTATGTACATATGAGAATTAAATTTGAATTGAATTTGAAGATATTAAATGCCAGGTAGTTTTAACTTTACATTTAGCATAGCTCCAAGTAATTTAGTTGCACATTATGCTCTTTGAAATGTTTATACTATACTTCAACAAGAACCACCTTAAATTATAATCAAATTTCAAGGAGGATGATCCCTCTCAATACTATTTACCATAATTCGAGAACGATTTTCCATTCATAAGCTAGGATTTATACGACAAGGATTATCCCTCTAAATAGTATATACCATACTTCAAGGCGGATCATCCATCTGAAAAATATGTATCATATTACAAGGAAGATTATCAACCTTAATAATATATACCATACTTTAAGCAGGATATTCATCTTATCAATAATAGGCCTATATATTATTCTTCAATAAGGATTATTCATGTCAATAGTGTAAATGTTCAACCATGGATGTACTTCCAGAGGGCTATCCATGTCAATAACATCAACTATACCACGATTATCCATCTCAATTATTATATCTATGCCATACATCATGGTCACGTCGGAAGGTCGTAATATAAACCTGTTGTGCATGCTACGAACTTGAAAGCAATCCCTTCAGTGAAAGTCTTGGCTTGCTCACGCGGAGATCGACACTGCGCTGCTTATTTCGAATGTTTACTGTCCAATCAGCAGATGGGGCGATGACGTAATCGACAAAGTACGGAAGGTAATTGCAATCATATTTAAACAAAAACACATCCCGATCGTATATCGCTGGTCCGAGTTATATATAGTTGTCATATATAGATGATACATGCTACATGCATGAACAAGCCTTTGATATTGATCGTGCAGTTTGGATGGCTGGTACTTTATTAGCAAAATGTAAATAGTGTCGTTCACAAGCTATTGTTTTTAAGAAAACCCATCTCAAGAACATGCATGTATGAACAAGCCTTTGATATTGCTCGTGCAGTTTGGATGGCTGGTACTTTATTAGCAAAATGTAAATAGTGTCGTTCAAAAGCTATTGCTTTTAAGAAAACCCATCTCAAGAAAGAACCTGGGCTCCAAACCACATACTGGCGGAATATGCCATGGCACCATCGCCCCAAACTGACCAACATTCCAGCCACAATCATATTTTGATCGGAGTGTAAATATATGTAAATCATTGGGCGAGTGTAAAGCCACGTGATGTGTAGCTCATACATGGCTCTGTTGGATATATCCACATCCGTATCCAGTGGAGGCCGTCCCTAACACCATAGATACTACGCTAGGTTACATTAAATCAACTGACTCGCTGATATCGACGCTCTAAGATCATATAATGTTCAAAGTATTATTACATTTTGGAGAGAGGCGATTGAAAACAGATTCTGGCGAAAGTTTGATTCTAAACTGTTGTTAAAATCACACGATGTATCACTACTTTTGGACAGGATATCACTGGTTACCAAGCTGTGAAAAGAAACACGTTTCACCTGCTCTCCGTAAGAGCCACGTGATATGACATAACTCGAAATCTTAAACATACACTGACGTAAGGCAGGCATTTTATCTGCGATTAATTTGAGCTATTAGTATTTCATTTCACACTCTATGATAAAAAGCAGTATGACAACGATTTCACTTTACACAATACATTATACAGGTATTATCTGTCTTCTGTCATTAATCAGATTTCCTTTCCAGATCGTGTTACAATGTATAACGCAATTATCGGAGCGATAGCGATATCTCAGCCAGCCAATTCTTGTCGGCTCCAGGCGGGATGAATTTAATTTACGGATTAAAAATTGACGAGTCGTTTGTTCCGATCGACCATTGCTTGCTAAGATTGTGTTCACTTCGGCGATCCACCGCGAGCACTTGATAGTTATTGTCAAAGAGCTATACTTAATGCAATTTAAGCAAACACAAGTTAAAGTCAATTTGTCGAACGCGGGAAAAATATGATTGCACACACATAGCGGCTGGTAAATATTATGACACAGTGGGGCGAACCTCCAACACGGAGTCACACATGATGTGACACTACATGCACGTGTCTATAGTCTAATCGAAATAGGATTTCAGTCTGGGAAGTGCATGGTCGGATTTAGACATGGCGAGGACCTACCCTACGGGAATCTGTAGAGACCCTATTGGCTATTGTATTAACAGAGAATAGGGCTGTGCAACAACTGAACTGGAAAAATGCCGGCAAGATGGATCAGTTTGACGTGATGCTACCGAGGCAGTTGCTGCCTGCGCCGTTTGGTTTCGTGCCCAGGTTCTTTATTGGTTCTTAAAAAATGAAGCATTTGTAAACAACACGCGGAAACTCAAAGGAAACCGTCAAGTAAGTATATAAGATGGGGAAGTTCAAAGGAGGGGGTTCATTTCCCCAGGGCCGTATTGGCAGCATATTGGGGATAAACCGAGAGTAGGGTATAACTGAGACGAGGCAAAGCTATAATGCTTGCATAGTTTCCGAAAGTGTAACGAGATATTCCGATTGAGCGAGGTGATAGTCGAGCTTTACACCGTTAACCTTGGAATAGCCCGGACGCCATGGGAAATAACCCCACCCCAACATATCTCTTAAATGCATCCAAAGAAATGATGGAATACTGACTGCACCCCTAAAACTCTAAAGCTGGTAACGCGTCTGCTGCAGGAGTTTAATTAAAACACTATAGAGTCCCCCTCCTTCCTGCGAGCACACGAAGAGCGTAAACCACTTTAATATTTGTTGCCAGATCTTAATCCTCAGGCGATCAGAGTTACTCCAGGGAGCTGCACTAGAGGCAGCTCCCTGGTTACTCCACCCGGAGAGATACCAACTTTTCGTTGTGTGATTTTCATTGGTGTCGCAATAATTTTGCTCAGCACAGCTGCAGTGCAATGGTGTTGTATTTAATTCCCTCTGTCTTTGAGAAAGTGATCTGACTAGATGCAGGTTAAATTGGTTACATGCTAGATTGAATGTAACCGACGGGTACAGGCCAAGCCTATAATTATTGCACCCTAGGGCAGAAAGGGTGAACTGGGACTGCAAGCTTAGCTCTGGTGGGTGTCATATTGGTATTGAGATTTATGGCTTTTGGTTTCCCGTTTTCAATGGAGATAAATGGTTGTCCTTGGTCGCAATGACAACTACGTGAAGTTTCCTCAGATGAATATGCCAGGAGTGTCCAAGGTTATCTCGATAGAAAGTTTGAGTGGTAGGATGATTCGAAAATGCTCAATTAATATTGGCAATTATGAGGTCATGCATATTGGTCATTGAAATTTTATTCTTGAAATAATAAAATAGTTCGGGCTGAAAAAGATGTTGGGGTCATCGTATATTCTTCTTATAGACTGAAGCAGCGAGGAAGGGTAGTTGGATTCTAGGTTTAGGTTAAACTTGTTAATTCCTTCTTAATGACACGATGCGATTCGATGCGACTCGTCCATAAGCTTTTGTAAAGCCATTAATCTTCTACAGATACAGTTTTACGACCAATTTTAAGTATCCTAACACATTGGCCTACACAAAAGACGACAACTTTTGAGGGCAGTATACAGTATTATTACGAACAAAAGGTCGCCATAAGCTTTTGTAATTTTATTTGATATTTGCTGAAATGTTTGTTAATCATTCGGAATGAGTTACCCTCTTGCCTGTAAAAAAAAAAAAAAAAACTAAATAGGAGGAAGATTATTAAGAACACCATTTCCCCGCCGCGGTGTCACAGTATGACGTGCGTTGGACTGGACAGCTCGATTATTCCCGAATGACTCCAGTAGGTGTTTCGACTTGACCAAACGTCATCAAAGCGTCATAGCTCTAGCCGGCCGGCAAAAATTGACAACCTCGCGAGGTCGGGCACTTGAGCCGGTAGATGCATTTTACGTCAAACAGTGAAAATGTGACCTTCAAATAAACTTACTATAAGCAGAAAAATGCTAATACACTTCATCAATATCCTCACCAATATCATCAAGTTTTCTGGCTAAAGGAATCTTACGAAGAAGATACGTCAAATCAGGTAATTGAAAAAAGAAAGCCTAAAGAAAACGCAAAATTTACTACATCCCTCATTGAAATCGGCAAACAAGATGGTCTAAAGCCCCGCGGAATGATTGTTAAGGTAGTTTCATAGAGAGCAACGAATGCCTTTATGTGCAGTAGAAGGAAACTAATAGACACCCGGGATTGTCATCAAGACCTACGCACCACAACCTACTCTCGGTGCCACAAGAGTAGGCCTACAACCCAAAACTAACATGCGCTCACATTACCATCTTGTGTCCCGGCCCAGTATCTCGGACGAAAACATCTGGTGATCGCAGCTTCGAACATACACTTTAACACCGAATCTGCAGAATCATCTTTAACCAATGCCTCGATATCAGGAGTGACTAACCGTTGAGTTAATCAAATACGTTGTTGCGTCAGTGATCAATAGATATCTCTACATCACTGAATTTGGTTAAAAGTACGGCTTAATATTCAACACAGTTCATGGAATCGTACAATTCCACTACAGAATACCTTTGGTGATCGCAGTTTCCACCATACAGCTGAACTGCTTAAGGAACTTCCATACCAGACCATCCTTAGATCACTGGACTCGCTTGAAGACTTTAATTAAACGTGGTACTAAAACTGTTACTTTATGCAATCGTTTGGACATGCAATCGTTTGGACTGCCAATCCGCGGGTTACGTAGGGATACGCCATTTAGTAATTGGTAAAGTGAGTGTATTAACAAAACACTTAGGCTACACATGTTTTTAAGTATGCCCACCCGCGCGTAAGTGCATGATTGTGGGCATAAACTAAACGTTTAAAAGAACACTTAAAAGAAAACGCCTGACAGTGTTGATAATACGAACAGCATACGAATCTGCTCCAATACGCTCCAAACAGTTAGTAGCGTATTTTGGAGTAGGCCAATGGAGTGTAGCAGTTGGGTGAGCTTAGACTGGCATCTTAGTCATTGCTAAGTTCCCTATAGCTCTCTCCTTCTTGCCTAGTCGGTGGGGGGGGGGGGGGGAGCTCCTTTCTATAAGATTGTTCTTTTTTTAAGTTTTTTTT
>JAODAG010219656.1:0-13576 GCA_027574785.1 Orphnurgus asper | reverse complement strand
TAGTGGTTTTTTTCGATCCCGCACCCCCCCCCCCTCCCCGCCATTCCCTATCTCTTGGGACATGCATGCATTAGTTGAGTATGTTGTGTTATATGTACATACTCCCTTGGTTATAAGAACCAATTCCACGAAACTTTCTTTGTTTGTATGGCTCTCCCGTGCATGCTGCACACATGTCCAACTGGAACGCGAACAACTGCGTCTGACTGAATATTTATCTCACTGGCACTTGGTAAATGCGTAGCTAACATGACCTAAACTGAAAAATCTGCGGTTATATGCCCAGTCTGATTTTAAGCACCATTAATAAGATTAAGACTCACTTTGGCGTAGGGTGATTTGTAATACTAAAGACAGTAATACTAATAGCCTAGGCTTTTGCGAGACACTATACATAATTATTCACCGTACCTACCATACTAGTACCGTACTACTAGTAGTAGTACTACTAGTAAGTAGTAACACTAGTACTAGTAGTAGTACTACTAGTACTAGCCTAGGCAAAATATTGTGTACACACACTAAGGTAGTATTTAGTCGTAACAAAACGCTGCGAGCGCGAGCAAAGTGTAGGATGTGATTGCATGGTTAGGCTATACTAATCATCTCAGACAATTGGTTAGGTCCACAGTACGTAGTAGTAACATTCTTAGGCTTAACCATCTTTATGCACCATTATTGTTTGGGGTTCAATTTAACATTTACTGTTAACTTTCCTTCTGCATCTCTGCAGGTGCTTTTTCAGTAAGAGGACGGCATCCAAGATCCTGGAGTCATTATCATTTAGAACATATTGTTGAGAGTAAGTATCCATTATATTTATATCTCTTCAAATCTTCACCATGTCTACTTAGTACTGTCTAATTGACAATAACAAAATTAGTCACCAAGGCCACATGATGCTGGCAGGTCTATTAATCTTGTTTTCTTTATCAATTAGTGGAGGCCTTCAAGGGGTATCTAACTTGTTTGCCCATAAACGGTGTTCCTTTGATTTCATGCAGAACGGACAGTGATATAGACACTAGATAATCTAAAGGGAATGTTCCCGAATTAATCATCAATTAGAACGTATTTAGCAGTTAGGTCTTCTATGTGCAACGTTTACTCGGCCATTTTGAATGTTACCTGTTTGTTGAAAGAATACTAGTTTTCCCAAAACCATCTTCTAAGATGGTTGATCTTCTTTACATACCTTGCGCCGTGTTTTTATATCCTAATGCCATCTTGTCTGAAACATTGCTACTGATGCTGAATAGCGGCGTCCTTTCCAAGGGTGTAACATTGCAATACAGGTGGTTTATTCACTACTATCTGGTAACATGATGGCAACTACGGTATACAAACGTGGAATTAAACGAACAGGAATCACAGAATAATGGTTTAAATGTTACCAAAGCTATACTATAGCAAGTTGCTGCTGAAGCTGACATTGCCACTGTTGAAGAGAACAGTGTCACCAGGGTTTCTCAATGCATGCAGTATAGGATATGATGTAACACTCGTCAGCAGGTCAATATAGGTCGTCATACCTACAGTGTTTTTCTACCAGCAATTGAAACCTCCCCAGCAAAGCTAGGTTTATGTCGCAGATGTATCGGTTGTATAGACAACCCTGTGGTTAATTTTTAAGAGTAAGGTTAAGAGAATTGTATGAACACATGTGAGAACTGTTATATTCTGTACCAGATGTTTGCGATTCTACTTGCATACCAAACACAAGGGCCTAGTTTGATGTTTGTTTAACGTACCCTAAATTCTACGACCTAACACCTTTTCCCTTCAGTGTCTATTGAAAGGCCAAGGATATCTGTTTGTCTGCAAGATATGTTGTAGAAGCAAATAAATAATCTTTCCTCATGCTCTCACTTCCGTCAACAAGGTTGTATTTTTCTACAATGAATGGTGATAAACTTAAGCACTCAATTCAAAATGGTGACAGACTAAAGTTTCCACCACAAATGGCCATTAGTTTCAGATTTGACTGCCGTGTTGACCCTTATCGTTGTATTTCTAATGCACCATGCGGTCGTCCGGTAGCCCAGATCTACAAAATCTGTGCATGGCCGGCGACCAAAACTCGCCTGGCGGACTACCACGAATATTGTAACGTTTGTAAGGAATGATGTCCGTTGTAATGCGCTAAATGGTAAACAGTCGTTTAATGTATACACAGGTATAACATAGCAGTGGAGAAGGGACCCTTCTCCTTAAGAGTTTGACACCTCCCACTGTAATTGCCCAACTAAAGAGATGGCACAATTGTGCACATAAGTGACTAAAAATTTTGTTTTTTGTTCAATAGGGGGAAGGGGGAGAGTGGAACTCTCCTTAAACCCTTACCCATGTTCCCCCAATACAAAAGGCATGACTTTGCACTCGAAATCCATTTCTTTTTCATGCAGATGAAGTCTGAAAATTTGGACAAACCAAAGATAATGCCTTCGCGACAGGCCTGAGTGGAGGAGATCTACTCGACAAATGATTTTGAAACAAACAAAAGCACACACGAGGAGGTTGACTTCAGCAAGCATAGGAATTAAGAAGCAATACCTCATTGCAAGATTTGGAACAAGGAAACCTGTTCTTATTTTTTATTTTTTTTATTGAAAACCTATACTTCCTCATCACGATGAGCTTGCCTGAAACTCGCACACCTTTCCCGACGAACGTCAATTATGACAGCAGATCTGCTAGTAAAAGGTAAGGTTTGTTACTGTATGGAACCATTTGATTTAGAAATGGTCTACAGTATATACATATCAGTAAGGTGTTTTATACAATGCAGTGATCATCTGAATACTGTTGTATCTTGTAAGGAATACGGTAGAAAGGGTGTAGAGGCACATCCAAGAACTTAATAGATGCTTCATGTTTTATCCTAAATATTGAGACGTGTATATAATTCTTCGGGCCCTTTAACTCCCTCATACACGAGGGTCTAAGATCGTAAAATCCAACAAATTGTCACGTTTTTATATTTACGTTTATCGACGTGCCAGATGGTTACGACCTTGAACCTGGCAAGACGTGTATATTGTAATGAGAACACGGGAGTTGGGATATGCTGTGTGGTCTCTGCTATGTTCAGTCTCGACCTATTCTCCTACACCATCCGTATGTAGGGTATTTAACAATGGTACGATATTTAACAATAGTAGGGTATTTAACAGTGGTACGATATTTAACAATGGTACGATATTTAACAATAGTAGGGTATTTAACAATGGTACAATATTTAACAAAAGTAGGGTATTTAACAGTGATACGATATTTAACAATGGTACGATATTTAACAATGGTACGATATTTAACAATGGTACGATATTTAACAATGGTACGATATTTAACATTTGGTATACGCACCGTCTGCTAATTGCACACTGCCCATACGATATGCACACAAATTTTCCGAACATATAGTCAAGGTTTACTTTTGGCTTAATAACACAAATTGAACATGCCAGCTTGGATGTTTTTCTCACAGAGTGGAGACATGTGCACAGGTCCACTAGGCCAGGATGTCTCTTTGCAATAACGTTTGGTCGGTGAATTTAGTGATCTGGCAACGATTTCTTTAGTCCGTTGTAAGATTTATAGGGCTACTCATAATCCTTCAAAAGTCTGTCGGCTTTGGCACCCACGACAGCCAAGAAGCCAACATATGCCCGTTTCATCCTGCGGGTGTGGCATCCGCTGCGATAAATGCATCGCACCTGTCGGAGTAATCTGTCATTGTGCAAGTTTGACTTTTTATCAATTTCATCCCATCCTCGTCGCCAATTTTCTGTATGATATTTAACAATGGTATCATATTGAACAATAAAAAATGTATGCATGGTCTGCTAATTGCTTACGTTACATTCATAAGATTTAACGTTTTAAAATATTACTACAGTTCCCCTTGTCTCCATACCAATGTCAAGTCGAATATTCAAACCTAGCGTGATCCGTTCAACAGTTTCAGGTAAGAAATGAGTGCCGACAAAAATGTTGGTATGCACTTCAAGTAAGACCACCTGATTTATAGTGCATGTACATATGTATGTAGACACAAATCTATCCCCTTATACATACTCATGTATGTCTTCTATAGTTGAGGTATATACTTCATGTAAGACTACTACCTCAAATATAGTGTATGTATACATGTGTGTGTAGATGTTAGCCTACACCCTTAACTAATGCATGCATACTGATCGATATGTATCCTATATTTGAGATGGTCTTACATGAAGTGTATACAGTATCGAAATTTTGATTTTACAGTGTAAGCCTCCCCAAACTTGAAGCTAATTAGGTGATTTGTTGTTTCTCTATTTCAGACAAAAGTTGTTACCTAGACTGGAGGAACAGTCATCTCTTAGTGACAGTCAATACTTCAGGTCAGTTAACTACATTTCTCAATTAAATGAAAAAGCCTCTGTACCTGGTTGTGAAACTTTACATGTGTCACAGTGTTAATTAACATGTATTACAACGTTACGCATAACACATGTTTCATTTGCTATAAAGGCCAGAATTGAACAATATTTCTAAACAGCATGAATGACAATATCTTGATCCATTAATTGTCACGATTTTGATATCAGAAGGCTGTCAATGTGTTGATCCATTGACAAGTTATTGAATTATGCAGCTATCAATATCTTGATCCATTGACAGATATTGACATTAGGGCTTTCAATATCTTGATTCATTAACAGATATTAGATGGCTATCAATGTCTTGATCCATTGACAAGATATTTATATTAGGCAGCTATCAATATCTTGAGCAGATATTGACAGATATTGATATTATTGAGCTATCAATATCTTGATCCATTGACAAGATATTGATAATAGGAGCTATCAATATGTTGATCCATTTACAAGATATTGATATTAGGGGCTATCAATATCTTGATCCATTGACAATCATCTGATATTAGTGGACTATCAATAGCTTGATCTGTTGATAGATATTGAAATTAGGGGGTTATTAATACCTTGATCCATTAACAAGATACTGTTATTAGCAGGCTTTAAATATCTTGATCCGTTGACAGATACTGATATTAGGGCTTTCAATATATTGATCCGTTGACTTATTAGAGGGCTATCAATTGACAGATTTTAGAGGGCTATCAATATACTGATCCGTTGACAAGATATTAGGCAGCTTTCGATTCATATTGATATTGGGGGGAACAGCCATCTCATCCTGGATCTTAGTCTTGGAAAACTGAAGATAAAGAGAATTAGCTATTTTAATCAAGCCTACTGGAAATTACAGCATGAACAAGTTTTGTTTCTTTTTTGTTGCCGGTCTATCCATGTATTCTTCTTCCCCAGAGAGTATGGTATCCGAGTCTATACATTAATATAGAATAACTGTAGCAGACATGGCAACTAAAACTTTACATTATTTGGCTTAATCTAGTAGATTTTGCTCTATACATGCAACCATCAGCAAATAAATCTAGTTAACGTACTGACAAATACCTTTGTATTCGCAGGAGTTACGAAGACCTTGGTATTCATTTAGAAATGATCAAGGACGTCTCGCGGACCAACACGTACAGGTATTGGAACCTATCTACTTTTAAATAAATAGCTGTTTAGGGGAGGGGGGTTTGTACTGATGTTGTCAGAGTTGGGTAGGGGAAGAGCAGTAGCGTAAGTGCAGGGTAATCTGAAAATCTATAGGTGGAGGGTCATGCAGCACAACATTGAGAGAATTTAGCATACTAAGTGGAATGGTTAAGTATAGGCTCTCAGCAGATGAATGATTGATTTCCTACGACCTGGTTTTGTTATCGTTGCTTTGAATGATGCCATTGAAACTTGCAGGACAAAGGCCATATTGATATATTTTTTGTATTTTTTTTGGCGCAATGCGCATCCTCCATTGCGAGTTCAAGGAATAGACCTGCCATAGGATATGATACTTCATGTAAGACTACCTCAAATATAGTATGTACATGTGTATGTAGATACTAACCTATCCCCTAACTTATACATTCTCATATGTATGTATCCTATTTTTGAGGTAGTCTTACCTGAAGTATGTAGTGAGGATATAGGGCTAAAAAGGCACACACAACACTTAATCAATATTATACATGACAGCAGTATTCTGTAACAGAACACAGAACAAAAGTATTCTGTAACAAAATACAGGACAACATTATTCTGTAAAAAACACATGACTATAGTATTCTGTAATAGAATGCAGGACAATAGTATTCTGTAACAGAATACAGGACAACAGTATTCTGTACCAGAACACAGGACAATAATTATTCTGTAACAGAACACAGGAAAATAGTATTCTGTAACAGAATACAGGACAACATTATTCTGTAACAGAATACATATGACAGCAGTATCCTACAGATTAGAATAGAGGACAACCAGAATACAGGACAACAGTAAACTTCAAGTTTAGCTTGATTAAATTCTCATTGAAGTAAGTACACTCAAAAAATGGAGAAACCGTTTCTAGTAAATCAACTTGAGGAAACGTCTTTACATCAGTGGTTGATCGCGACATCCTCTGCACACTGTTTAGAATAGAGGACAACCAGAATACAGGACAACAGTAAACTTCAAGTTTAGCTTGATTAAATTCTCATTGAAGTAAGTACACTCAAAAAATGGAGAAACCGTTTCTAGTAAATCAACTTGAGGAAACGTCTTTACATTAGTGGTTGGTCGCGACATCCTCTGCACACTGTTTTGCCATACAGCAGCTGAACGGTTCGCAGACTCTGCGATTGCGCTGGACCGCCAACTGCTTACCATGTATGGCGGCGACGACGCATGCCTATATAGTAAGTGAACGTCAGCAGGCTGAGCCCATCGTTTGCCCCCCTCGGCAAGACGGATGATTGAAATGTCATTAATCTATATTAAGTAGTTATATAGCCTAGGTTTCAAGCCGAGGAGATGTTCTCTGCCCATCCGGTATTGCGGGTGGTGAAGGATTCCGGGTGAGCTGCCTAATCTCAGCGATTTGTAACAAAATCGTTTCTGCTATAAAAGTCTCTTCCACAATATCCTCGGCGAAATATATATTTAAAAATTTAAAATATATGCAAAAAGTCGCAAGTTATCGCAAGTTGGAATATGTTGAGCTGTAGGAACAATTAACTCATAACTACAAGTACCTCTGGGTGTTTCGAGGGTCCTTTCTGTTAATTACTGTGACTTCATTCTTGATGCACAGGGTCGGGTACCTAAATATGTGTATGGGAAGCATCGGACCGAAACTCGGCCGACAATCAGTTATTTACTCAGCGTATGCTATATTCCTAGGCAGTA
Organism: Orphnurgus asper; assembly: GCA_027574785.1. Classification (NCBI taxonomy): domain Eukaryota; kingdom Metazoa; phylum Echinodermata; class Holothuroidea; order Elasipodida; family Deimatidae; genus Orphnurgus; species Orphnurgus asper. The sequence continues at coordinate 6,269 of JAODAG010219656.1, read as the reverse complement.
AACGCTCACACCTTGCTGTACCTAACGTGACTGCTCCACTAGCTATTGGTAATCTTCTGGTGAGGTTTACGACCAAAAAGTACCAAGGACACCACGACCGTAAAATATAGGTTAAAAGTTCTGTGGAAGTCACAAACGGAAGGTTACTGTAGCCTGTGAGCATTCTTTGTATGTCCAAGCTGTCACCAACATGCAGCAGTCCTGGCAGAATAGTCATCAATCAAGGGAAAGTTATTACTGGGGTAGGTTTTAACGACCCCAGTTGTTTCCGACCCCAGACTGGGGTCTAGTTGAGAATGGTTTAAGAGCGGGCGTCGCGGCATGACGTCCTGCTTCTCTACCCTGTTTTGAATTTATTTTCAATCTACCCTTACAGACGATTTAAGCTACTGCTTCTCGTCGATGTTTGCAGGCAGGACTTTTCGCGACATTGCCGTTCGCACCACTCCCATAGTACCCCGACTTCCTGTAGACTCCTCATCCTCGTGCACGGGAAGACAATCGGCTTTGTACAATGTCAAGCCACGCCCACTTCCGCTCGTAAACATTTGAACGTACAACGTATGCACGAGGATGTCAGAAAGAGTCACATGCTATTACAGATCTTAACGCCTGTGTTACGTTTCTTCTTATTTTAATCGCTAGTTACAACTTGGAGATCATTGTAACATTAAGGCCTGTAGTAATGAGATTACACCAACTTCTCTCATCTTCTTTTCTCCTCATTTTTCCATTTGTGTTATTTTATTGCTTCTATATTTTGTATCCTAAAACGTTTCGTTTTTCCCCCGTAAACATTTCAGACTTGCAATTCTCAAAAGCGTGGACGCCATCGCTGGAAAAGTTGTTGCAGACATTGGAGCAGGCACTGGTAATGGGGCAATGTAGTTTTCATTTTGTTGAGAGAAAGTAATTTCCATTTGCTCAACTTGTCATGTTCTGGTTTGTTTGTGTTCCATTAAACGGAATGGCAGGTGTCTAGATGATTTAATTTTGTCTGTGTGTGAGTGTTACGTTATCAGCCAGAGACAACGCGTACAAAATAAAGAATGTGGTACAAAGACTTGTTGGTTATAGATAGAAGCTTCTTTTAATTTCACTTCTCTGTCAAGTAAACGTTATACATCGATATTCATAGAATAATTAACATGGTTCGTTAATTTTGAATCTTATCGACCTAGAGATATATACTAGTTCAATAGGTTGGGGTAGAATATATTAACTTTATTAATTTACTTGGCTTACTACGTGATGGGCGTTAGCTGGCGGTCGCGAACCTGCTGATTTAGACGGCATTCGGGCTTCAGAGTGCGGACTTCTTTACTCCGGCTGCGAGTCGATCCAGATTATTTTTTTTTGAGTTGACTTCCAGTTTAGTTTCACCAAAATTTAGTAAATAAGTCTCTCGCACGATGGATTTCCCAATGATGGCAATGAAAATAGAGAACTCGATCATGGGTTACTTTGTAGATGTGCATCAACAGCAGTAACGTCTAGGTGTATAGACACGACACGATAGGACGACGTATGTTACGGTTGCAGTCAATCTCCAATGTAATACACGGTGGCGATGTAGGTATAGGCTTCGGGGTTATGCTGTATGAGCCAGTATCACGACGGTATAAGCTCAGTAGGCAATGAGTGTATAGACATTCAGGCTAGGCACACAGACAAAAAGGTGTAGTCTCAGAGAACGATTGCCTTTTTATATAAAACTGGCATCTCTCAAGATGATGCAACAACTAACTGCCTTTACTACGTTTAAAAAACGACTGAAATTCGTGATTTTGTTACATAACTCCCGTCATTACTGCGTTTAACCTGTATACACAGCTGGCTCCGTGCCAAACTGATACAAATTGCTTTATTGCACCATCCACAGATATATAGTTAGGTCGATGACTCCACTATACACTTTGCAGTGTCATTTTCAACAGTTTGACACAGTATTGGGTGTATGTAACAGTGAGAGGGGGTGGGGTTTTTTTTGGGGGGTGTCAGTGAATGAGGGTAACGTGAGGGTGCAATTTTGGATGCAAATAGGGGATTTTTAATCTGTTGGTGCTTTTTCTTGGCAGGAATTCTGAGCTGTTTTTGCGTGCAAGCCGGTGCTAGGAAAGGTAAGGTTGGAGATGCAAAGCGTGGAAAACGGCGATCGGTTTGCACGGAGCAATAAACCTTTGGGCCCACGTGAGGATCCTGCACGTTGCTGCTGCAATGTCATTTCAGAAGAGTAAATATACTCGAGGTGACTTTCGTGACCTAGCATCGTCACGACCCATAATTATTCTTTTTAACGCACAGTGCTCCACGGTGCGTGAGGCTCCATCCTAAACCTGTTCACCTGGCCTCCGTGGCTTTCATAGTGCGTGTAATTTTCAAATGCGATTAGCAGCACACGTCTACCATAGTTTGTTTACGAAATGATCGTTGGAGAGAAATTGGGGTAATAGGTGGTTGTTTGTTCCTGCTCGCATCAGATCGCTTGGATGAAACATTTACTGCCAAAACGCCTGAGAAGCCGGGCAGGTACGACTGAGTACCGTGTCTCCTTGATTGGTTACAATAGGTTAGGCCATGTTTTTGTCGCCATGCCGAAGGCTCCGGAACTTTGCAGTCTAAATCGGTGCGGCGGGTGTGTCCGCGTGTGCGTACATGTTTGTCTATGCTACAATTGAGCTTGTGAACATAATAACTCAAGTATTGGTATATACCTTGGTCATGGTCAGTAGATGATCCCTGTTGTTTAAGGTGTATAGCTAGCGTGCATATTAATGAGTGGGTGGGGTTTAAGGTAGCCTTCTTTTGTTGTCAAATCTCTCCGACTCTAAAACCAATTGTCTTCAAATATGGTTGGAACATGCCGATAGGCATAACATGCACGGCTAGGCCGTGGAATTAATTTGATTTGATTATTTTTTATGAAGGGGAGGAGCTAAAGAGAAATCTAGCCGAGTTACCTTGTACGCACATTATCTCAAGAATGACACTCCAGATGGAATTGGTACATTATAATGAGAAGAAGCTCCCAATTTTATTTTGGTGTGGTTAGCATGCATACACACTAGTGAGCGGTGCAGGGGTCCATATGTAAGAATCTTCGATGGTTTAAGATATTCGCAGGGAAAGCCAGACTCATGTGGCACGACAGCGATGATAGGTAATAGGCACGTCTGTGTCACTTGGTTAATTTGTTAATGGGCGCACATAAACTTATTGAACAAGAAAAGTAGCTTTTTCCTCAACCCCAATTTAATCTGTCCAGTGACTGAGACAGTATGTTTAAATGCCACATATTTCTTTCTGGATGTAGACATCGCTGTTTATAGGCTGATACGGCTAGCAGCTGGGATGACAGCTGTCGTTAGAAACATGTGTCCCAATCATGTCCTTTATTTAAAAAAACAAAATGATATTTGGCTTTAGTGGGTTAAATGTTGTGTATCTGAGTTTTCCAATTTCATTCTATAAAATACTAGACTCTCCTGTGATTATGTTGAACAAAATTCTCTGATTTGATGAGCAGTGTCAAGGGATGGCCAGCTTGAGCCATTGACAGATGGTGATTCATCAATCGGTAATTTTGTGTTTTAATCACATGCACTCTGTTTTAACTAAGGGCTCTGTTTTAATCACATGACCTCTGTTTAAATTACATGCCCTCTGTTTAAATTACATGCCCTCTGTTTAAATTACATGCCCTCTGTTTAAAACACATGCCCTCTGTTTAACCACATGTCCTCTGTTTTAACCAGGCCCTCTGCTTTAATCACATGTCCTCTGTTTTAATCACATGTCCTCTGTTTTAATCACTGACCTTTGTTTTAATCATATGACCTCTGTTTAAATTACATGCCCTCTGTTTAAATTACATGCCCTCTGTTTTATCACATGTCCTCTGTTTTAATCAGGCCCTCTGTTTTAATCACATGTCCTCTGTTTTAATCACATGTCCTCTGTTTTAACCATTTTCTGACATGTTCGATCGATAATTTTCATTCGTCTTCCTCAGTTTATGCTATTGAAGCGAGTTCAGTGGCTGAGAAGGCTGAAGAAGTCATTAGAGCAAACAAGATGGATGACAAGATAGAAGTAATGAAAGGGAGAGTAGAAGTAAGAAAACACCTCTTCAATATATCCTCTGTTGTACAGCACAGCAGTAGCCTACTGTATCTTGTTATACCATAGATATCTTATATGTTGACAGGAGTGCAACATGTGTGTGCCCAGAGGGATGTTTAAGTCTCCATTATTCCCCTCCATGTTTCACGAAGGAAGAGTGGTCTCAGCTGATATAGTTATTAAAAAAAAAAAATTTGAAATGGAAACATTGTTTCAATGTTGCAGTTCATTTGACAGGGATGGGGAAAAATACAAAATGTAAAATGTCATGGTACCAATGGCTTTATCTCAGTCTTCTTTGTCTTTTGCAGGATGTAGAATTGCCAGAGAAAGTTGACGTTATTGTCAGTGAGTGGATGGTAAGTTTTAACGTAGTTCCCTGTCAATTAGAGCTTTTGTTTTACATGTGTAGTCAGGGCCATAGTGTGAAGGCAATTTTTTCCCCATTTTGGTGTCTCGGAAGAATTTGTGGGCTCCACAGCCAAGTGAAAGCAGAACTCCAGGCAAAGCTGTAAACCTTCCACTGGTATCCAAATGTGTAAACGATATATTCATATTTGCAGATGTGGACAGTATTTAGTGCAGGAATTTACCTTGGAATCGTGGCATATTGGCTGAAGTTTGAGGCGGCAACATGTGTAAGGTTTTAAGGGGGTAGGGTCACATTTGAAGGCTATGTGCAAAATGGTGCCGCTCCCTTGGAAGTGGGGCCTTAACCCACATGTCTGTTCAGTTAATAGTTATATTTCTCTTACATTATTTGGGATTATGGGGCCAATTTCACATCACTTAATATATGCTGGATCTGCCCCTGAATTTATGCTAGGATGTAATTGCCGCAGCTGCGTAAGATTGAACGATGTAATAAAATTTGCCCCGTATTCTTGTGTGTATAACTAAATATAATCATAAACTGAACTTGACACATGGAGCAAGGTTGGAGGGAAAGAGGGTTAAGGGGAGGTTATTGTTGTGTAATGTCGTGCTCCATGAATTATGGTGGCTACCTCTCTCGGTGGTGGTGGAATGATGCGCATAATGGAGGACCTCAAAATATTATTTTTTTTATTTAAAGGGATGAGAACCTGTTCTTTTCCTCTCTTCAAAAGACATGGCATGATTTTTTGCATGTAGGTGACATCAATAAATTTTCTTCTCACTCTGATGAAGTCGGAAAATTTGTTCCTTTACACTCGCAAAGATAATAAATACCTTTGATATTGCCTATAAGTCCTTTACAGAAAATGGAGCATATTGCTTACACACCGGGCAGACTAAACTAAAAAATGAAATTTCTTCCACATAAATTTCTTTCACATAAATTTCCTTCAAACAGAGAGCATTTAAATCATTGAAAAATATCTATAACAGAACTACACACCATCCATACAATAATATTTATAAACTGCACGCCATCCAAGTCTACTTTACAACTGCACACCATACAAGTTTATTTATAAACTGCACACCGTAATTATAAGTATGTAAAACTATGCAAATTGCTTTCAGAAATTTGTGATTTACAATAATTGTGTCTATACTATCGTTGTGACTACTATCATTACTTTATAACTGGTCACAAATGAATTTGAAATAATTTTCCTTGAAGAATCATAAACATGTGATTGTACGTTTTTTTGACAGTCATGATTTATGCAGATAAACGAGTTAACTGCTTGCTATCTATAGGCCTAAGTACTTTCTGTTCTATTATTTTCTAATCATTTATGTGCAAACAAGGCAAGTTGAAATTTACGACTCTTACCAGCGGCTATTCATTTGCCCTTGAAGTACTTTTGGTTTTGTATTATATGCAGCTATATGCATTTTGTATCTGAGAACTGTCTGATATTTACTTTCATGTTTGTTCTGATTCATTCAATAATGTGATTATCTCTTCCAGGGTCACTTCCTGCTGTACGAGTCCATGCTAAACTCTGTAGTCCATGCTAGAGATAACTGGCTCAAAGAAGTAGGTGGTCCCCACACAGTTTTTACACTTCTATAGATTAACTTTATTCATTAATTTCCACCCATCCCCCTATAAAATTTCCTAGGAAAGTCAAAAGCTGGACACGATATCGTTGATATATATATTGCTTTCCCTTTTATGGTTGCTCTCCTGCTAAAAGTGACTTTTGTCAAGG
>JAODAG010219545.1:0-11073 GCA_027574785.1 Orphnurgus asper | reverse complement strand
AGAGTACCTGATGCAGAGTACCTGATGCAGAGTACCTGATGCAGAGTACCTGATGCAGAGTACCTGATGCAGAGTACCTGATGCAGAGTACGGTACCAGTTGGGTCCAGACACAAGGCCCAGGTCGAGTCAGAAATGGAAGTTGTTCCACAGACCAACACATTTGGCCTATGCAGAGTACCGGATGGGGGGAGGGAGGGGACACAAGGCCCAGCTGGGTTCAGTCAGAAATGGAGCTGATTTAGGATATGTGATGATAACAAGTCCAGAATGTTCCCATAAAAATTGGCCAAAAGTAAGATCTCCAACAGGAAGCACTTTCCTAAAAAATAAAAAAACCAAAATGATGAGTTAGGGGAAAAATGGAAGCTGCATCAAGGAGAATTGCTAGCTGGGACTACCAGGGACAGAGGAGTTCGGTGGTGGGGGGGGGGGGGGATAAGATTATGTCGATTTCCACTAAAAATGATATAGAAAAGTACATACTCGGCCAATTTTCAGTTCTGTCAATAGCTAGAAAGATTAAAGTGTATATTGGCTGTTGTCAATTACTTGAGGACATTCACCTGTGAATCGGCCAGGGGCAAATTCATGTGTCTAGGCTTAACTGCACGTAGACTAGTGGTTGATATGTCCAGTATTTTGTTTCAACGCTTTTGATCTTCAACTATCCTTAGAGACAATGGGGAGAAAGAGTTTTATTAGATTAAATATTGTGGTTTTCCTATTAGAGGAACAAGCAACAACTGAGCCTTCCAGACTAAATTTAATTTAAATTTCTTCCCCTTTTCGTGGAAAGTTTGAAGTCGATGTTTGCAGTGTTACTGGTCCGAAGAGAGGTGGGTGGCGGCGTTTATTTAGGGCAAGATGTTAAGGAAGCTCTATATTCAGTGGTGGGTGGATGGGTACAGGGGTTTAATAAGTTAAGGAAGCTCTATATTCAGTATTGGGTGGGTTGATACAGGGGTTTAATATGTTAAGGAAGCTCTATATTCAGTATTGGGTGGGTTGATACAGGGGTTTAATATGTTAAGGAAGCTCTACATTCAGTGGGTGGGTGGGTACAGGGTTTTAGATGTTTAATATGGAAGGCTTATTTTTAGTGGATCTGTGCAAGCCATCCAAAGATGTTAGCAAGACCACATTATTGTTTATATCTAGTAAATTATGCAAGTAATGGGTTATTGTCTTTATAATACTTTGGATGAATAGCTTAAAAGAAAATTATTCCTGTAGCAAAGATCCTGCAGAGGCTAACAATTAGACACCACTGCAAAGAGAGGTGAAATGCAATGTTGAGTAGTCCTTGATGAGTTGAATATTGCAAAAACAATATACAAGACCAAATTGCATTTTTTGTTGCTTCTTTTCTAGGTGGGGGGAGGGGGTTCAGCGATGAAAATGGCCCAAAGAGTATTTAAGGTAGACAAAATCGCATCCATGTTGGGTGTAAGAATTGTTTTTGACTTTTAGAGGTCTCTAGATGCCAAATTGTGCCATGTGTAATGCTTTACAGATATATTAATATTAATGTAATGTTTTTGGTAGAAAAATCGGCCGCTGCATGCCCACTCTCGTCCACTGAATTACCAAACACTTTCATGGTGCAGGTTTAACTGATGAAAATGAATCTTGTTTCAGTAGAATATTAGAGGATGAGGATCTTATTTTGGAAGTCTCTGATATTTCCAAAATATGATTTGTCAAAAATTTGGACATCATACATCCCATGAAATTTCCTCGCCTTATTCTGAAATTTCTGCCTGGGTATAGGTTTCAATTTCTACCTTCTCCCCTTGTATAGCTATACTATATGCCACTGGGTCAGCTGTGATACGAAAGGCTCGACATTTACATAAAAAAATATATATTTAAAAATGGCACCTTGGTCCAGGGGGCAGTTCAGGCAACCCTCTATATCCCCTTCCCACCCGTATCTGCCCATGACTCCAGGTTATAAGCGATAATTACGATGATGATCAATTAATATGCATTCAATAGGTAAATGCATCCGGATAAGCTTTGTAATGTTTGTGATATGTACTCCGAATATCAGGATGTATAAGTTATCCATATTAGAAGAAATACTAACCTATGGTTATTGGAGTGGCTTACTGATTAGACTGTCACCTTGTTCCTGTGTTTTGAGGTTATCCTCTTCACCATAGTAAGTATTTTATAACACACAAAAAATACTATATTTAAAGCGAGTTCATGGAAACTGCTGTTTGTTTGGACATGGCAGAACCGGTGGAAGTTAATGGGAAATACATACACCTCTGTCTTTTTAAGTATTATGCCATAAGTATTGTGGCCTGAAGTAGGGGGGGGGGTAATAACATTTCCAAGGGGGGAAAATATATATATTTCACCGCCAGCAACATAACAACCTGTAGGGCACGGTCCTTGTTTGAACTTACGACAGATCAAGAGGTTTTTACAAGTCTGACCTGCTTTTGAACTGCTTTTGAACATGACACTGTTATTATTTTTATTACTATAATTATTATTATTATTATTAACATCCAGACGACCACTTAATGTTTAAGAAGAAGAAAAATAAATAAAAATATTGCTTGCTTGATGGATGAACGATGAATGATTTGGATGAACAGTTGTTGACCAATTATACTTGAGGCTGGTTTCCAAGAAATGAAATCTCATTTAGCAGGGGAGGGAGAACAGGATCGAAGAGTGATGGAAGGTTCAAACAATTGGTGCGGTGTTCCAAAGTCGGATCCGGCACGATAAAGGGGAGGGGCTAGTCAAGAATCCGAACCAAATTAGTGAAATTGAGTATGTGCAGGAGGGGGGGGGTCCATTTGTATATGTATGTGTATTTTGTATTTGTATATGTATCCTTTAATGATTATTGTTATCACAGTTCATAAATTTAGACCGCCGTCAATGCTCCATTCTCTTTGCCTTGCCTGCACGCTCTGTCAGAGGCGGCTAGCTAGCTCCTCCGTACTGCTCGTTAGACGATGCAAGGGAGCGAATTACAAAATTTTCACTGAGGGGGGGGGGGGGCGGGGGGGAAAACTCCTGCAGAGACAATTAGCTAGGCCGACTATTAATGATTACAAATGTTTGAAATTATGCAGGGATTCCTGCATGCGACGAAAGGGCGGCTAACCTCTTATTTAGGGCGGATTTTACGATCAATTGCAATCGTACCCCGGGGAGAAATCTGCTTTTCCGATATTGTTTTGTAAAACGTGAATCTGGTATAAAGGTGAGCTACACCACTGCATCCATTATCCCCACAGTACATGACATTCCCCTGTTGGTCAATGCAGGGGGTGACCTATCCCACTCATGACTGTATGATGTTCATGAGATTGTTACTGGGAAGAACAGCCTGCGAATAATGAACTAAGAACATTAGGCCAGTTAAAGAAAATTTTGCTCCCATGAAACCCAGCGGCTCAAAACTTTTTTGTTGCAAAACCCCCGCAACCAAACAAGTTGACCTTGCTTTTCTCCAGAGGACCATTTTTGCAGAACTTAGGAAGTTTGTTTAATCCGCTGATATTTTTCCAAAATAACAAGCTTTGAGCAATTGTGATCCCAAAATATGCGATATTTATAGTTACCGATTTGACATCGCTCTACTTACCCATCTCTTATGATTTAGTACCGATTTGACATGTTTTCAATCTTAAAAAAGCCAAACTATAACAAAAATAAACAGAAATCCAAATTTCCAACTGATTATTCCCCCACATTTTTATAGTATTTTTTTGGCTGTAATTTTGTTAAATCGGAACCCCGACTTTCCTGCTGGGAAAGACACTTTTCCGAGTAATTTATCCGTAGATGGAAAAGTTTAAGTGAAGTCTCAATAGGGAGGTAAAAATACTTTGTGTAAATAGATGTCCACTATAAAACCTGTTCCCAAAAATGTCAGATACTTGACCATCCAAGCCAGATTCCAAACAATAGTGTTTTCTTTTCAGGTGGGGGGGGGGAGTCAGAATCTCTAAGGCTAACCAGTCAGAATGTACTAAAGATGACCTACATAACATGACATTAACTGGCAATATTGATCGTCAAAATAGAGAGAAAATAATATGTCACATAATTGAAGAAAATATCAAGTGAACTGATTTAAAAGTTATAAAACAAACATATTATTTGTTTTTAAAATGAAGGGTACCTTTCCACCGCTGCTTCCCAGGATACGGGTAGCAGATGTTCACCCCTTCTACCCCATGCTGTAGGAATCCTTGACATTATGTGACCATTTATGGACTTTTTTTTGGAGGGGGGTGCTTTAATGTTCACCAGTCAGACATCCAATAACCTAACGACCTTAAGATCTTGGTTATAATTTACATACTCGGTTCATTTCAACTCATATATGACTGTGGACTTCATCGTAGAATCAATGTCATGACTTCTGGATCCCCTCTAAATGATAACAAAACTTCACTTTCTATATGGTTATCATTAGGAGTATGTGTAGGTTATTTTCATTCTTATTTTCATAATTATCATCCTTCCCATCAATCAATCAACCATCCAGCCTTTTTAATATCCAGTCTGTGTGAAGGGCCTTGGTAAGTTATCCTTAACAAGTCTCTGTTGAACCTCTCTGTTGACTCCAGCGTGCTTTGCTGTTGTTTTTTTTCACAGCTCATGGCTTTGCTAGTTTGAGCAGAAAGTCCACCATGGGTGTCTGTGTGTCCTGGAATTTCTTCTTCCAGTTTTTTCTATTTTTAAATAGGGCATAAACTCCTTGGCAGTACTATTATTACCTGCTTTGCAGGGAAGAAAGTGAAGATAGATTTGGGGCTATATGCTCCATCAATCAACAGATTTGACTGATGGCATTAATTGGTCCTCTACCCAGCATAATGTAAGCAGCTGAGTCAGAGCTGGCAATAATAGTGACTGTAACTTAGTTTGGAGGGGAGGGAGATAATAATAACTGAACTCTCTTCTGCTGCATTGAAAGTTTCAAATTGAAGAAACAGCAACTTAAAAAGCAAAACTATTAATAATCAAACAAATCACTTCAGTGGTGGTCGATTTTCTTTGGGGGGGAAAAAATAATGAAGGATATCAAAACTGATTAAAAAAAAAAAGTTGATAAAAGTAAATCCTTTGGTCTATAATCCATTGCAAAGTCTCCATTGTGGAAAATGCATGAACGTTATGGTACGCTATTCACATAAAAGAAAATGAGAGGAACTTTGAGGTCACCTATGTGCAAACTTATGTGCCAACCCCTGAATGGCAGAACACAGGTAAGTTACCTACCTGAAAAATCTTTTTTCGAATTGGGGGATAAAAGAACTTTGAGGGTCACCTACGTGCCTAAATCATGCCATCCTTTTTGTTTGGGGGAACAATTTGATGGGGGTTGGGGAGGGACTCCCCCCTCCTTATTGCACAAAAATGGAGGTAATTCACTACAACAACAAAAAGTCTCTACTCGCAATGTCACCTTTTCATTGAAAGAAAAGAAAGAACTTTGAGGTGGTCACCAATAATAGTCTCATGCCATGGTGTTTTTTTTTTTTAATTGGTGCCATATTTTGTTGATATTGGGGGTATGGCCACTGTGGCCCAATGGCTACACCGCTGCCTTGTCTGTGGTGTCTACACCCACACAGAGAGTTGCGCAAGAAGCACGCAAGAATTTGTTCTATTGTGACGGTTGTTATAGCAGCTCCACAACGATGACATTTTGAGATTGCAATAAAAGTACAAAATTAGAATTTGCGATCAAAGCAAAACGTTGTTTGGTTTTTGACAGAATTGTAGGAAGAGGAAGGCCCCCTCCTACCCCTCCTGACATCTATCAGGTGCATCGCTGCATTGGGATAGGCAGCCATAAAATACCGAGCATTACAGAATTTATGGGACGTGATAATTTGCTGCGAAAATAAATTAGCAAACTTAGTTTAAGTCAGCAAAAGCTGGCTCCTTTTCTCCCTCGCCTATTGTTTGATATGGCCCACCGACCAACTCCCACATTCTCCCATATCCTCAGTTTGCTACGGCCCCTATTACCAGATTATTATTATGATTATCGTGAAAAACATTTCTTACTTTTAAATGATAAAAGTCCACATCTTTCGAAATGGCAAATGTTTTCATTCACCCTGTAAACGGCGTATATATAATTTTGCACCGCAGTTTTATGTAGTACGATTGAATTTTTTATCGCCAGAATATCCATTCAAACTTTTGCAAGCTCCCTATCATCCTAGGTAATTAGTTACGTTGCGAAGCCCGTCTGGACGCACGCCACGGCCTATGGCTTCCGGTCAACTGATGACATCCATTCACTTCCCTTTCAATTATCCTACTTTGTCATTTAGTGTCCGAATAATAGGTTGCAATAGCAAAGCCACCAGATGTTCAAAAGCTAATCAGGAAGATACGGTCGTGGGTTTAACGAAAGTAATATTCCGGTGATGATGAGCGGTAGGAGTCATGCGAAGGCCAAATAAAGGTGATACGTAGCCTACATATTAAAGGTCAAAAGTGTCACCAGACTTTACAGTTGGTCGCTTGTTCTATCGGTGTTTGCATCGGACGATTCGTCTCTTTGATGTTCCGTCATTCTCAAATTAAAAGTTGCGCAGGGTCACCATGACTCATTTCTGCAGTTTTCCTTGCATAGAGCGGGTATGAAGCATAAAGAAGCTATTTTTTTGTTGAAGATGAATGCTTCAACCACAATATGACGTTTAAAACGTAACATTCCGCCCAGATTGCTTGATGTTAGTGCAACACATTATTGTAGGAGGGATGCATTTCGAATACGCCACCATGAAATGCAGGAGATCAAAAGGCAGCAGGGTTCAATTAGAGTGAACAAGTCACTAACTGGGGGAGGATATAACATGAGTACATTAAAAATGAATGCACGGACAATCATCTGTGGTAACCCTCGAGGCCAAAAAGGTATATTCACCTCATAGGTTTAATATAATAATAACGAACATTAATTAAATACAAACAAGAATTAAATACAATGATACTGGCTATAGATGGCGTGTACTCAATGCGCCAGCATTGCGTCAGATCACGTCTTCTCTGATGACAATGTCGACAGTCATCCAGCATCTGGAGAAGGGGTTATGAATCATACAGGGATGTGGGAATCTAGCTGTAGGATGATGATGGCACTGTCCATCCATCAGACCTCGTTACATCTACGTCATGGGATACCATTCCTAGCTGATATAGAAATTATAAAGATAATTTCACAGCACCAACTGTATGGTCTTGCCCTCGGCTGAACCGGTGATGGGACAGTCGAGTCTTGGCGAATGGTCACCTCAACAACATCACGTTCAGCTAAGGGGCTAGGGGGATTAGGGTTAACTATTTTAACCACTAACTAAATAACAATAAGAAGTAGAATAAAATAATATAAAGGGAAAACAATATACACTGGGTCCAAACTCAATAAGATTAAATAGCTTGTCCTCTTACTGACCCACCTTTAAACTATAGACAGGGCTTAACTATATCTAGCTATCTAGATACAAAGCCCATCTAGCATATAAGTTGGATATTAATATGGTCACATAGCTAGCAGTCTTGAAACAAGAAAGTCTAGAAGTACCAATAGCCATATCGGGTATATGGTACACTATAAATAAACTCAATGATCCATGCATAAAGTAAACTACATGATCAATACCCAATTACATGATAACCACATAGCATTGACATGGCATGTAATAATTATATTGAGCAACTGGAGATAAGTAACATAATTCTAGGATAGCATTAGAAGGCACTGAAAACCCTAATCCCATCAGTAGCATATCCAAAATAGTTGATGTACTCTAAATTAATCACCATGTATTCCCAAAAATACATAATACCTATACACATAAGCACTACTGGGAATTCCCCAATAATATAAAGTTGGTATCATATAATTACTGTGCAAGCTAGTTCATGGCTCTCGATCCTAGCACATGTACTAATACCACCTTAGACCACAGGTTACCATGGGAACCTACCACCTTTTGCTAAGCTGTAGTTCCCAAGGGCATTCCTTTGTCAAGCAACAGGTTACAATAGTGACTAAAAGTGGTCACCTATCCTGAAGCACAGAAATAATGCACCATGCATGGTGGTTACATAGAACCTAATAAGTAATTAGTCCTGCAATAGTATTAATCTCCATACTATATAAACCATCCAATAATTATTAACAAATCTCCTAGCCCATCTACACACATGGGTACTAAATGGGTATACATATAACGTTCATGGTAACACAACTATGTCAGTAAGTCATTACGGTCGACTACTTGATCGGGAAACTTGTCAACAACTATATTAATTACAATAGGTCACACACTGGATAATGTTTGACTACACATCACTATATACAATATACAATGTTACAATTATGCATATATTACAAATAATAATTAATATCATGCATCTACTTTTTATGTAATCCATATAAAACCTGGAGTACTCTAACCTCAATTAAAAGTTAGTAAGGCCGCAGGGTTAACATGGACTAATGACACGGTTGACAGCATTATGAGTGCCATAGTCAACAATAATACCACATATCAATTAATTAAACAGTCAACATAGTATATGATTCAGCTACTATGTAGTTAGTACACTTGATAGTAATCATAATGGAGGTTTCTATGTGCACACAGCCATCACAGAATATGTTACAATTAAATAGAGTAAACAATAACATTGTGGGCATACTGCCATAAGGAGGGTCACCGTTACTCCTTACATATAGGAAGAAAGTGGTTATCCTGTGTGCGCTATGCCATCACAGGACTAACACATAACAACAATACATTCTTAAGAGGTCTGGGCAAAGTCAAAGATGAACTCTTACCTGATAAAGAAATTAAAAAGATAATTCACAGTCCCAGCTGTATGGTCTTTCCCTCGGCTGAACAGGTGATGGGGCAGTAGAGTCTTGGCGAATGGTATAGTTTCTGACAAACCAGGGCTATTTATTCATGTATTGAACAAAGAAGATCCTTGGGAGGGTTCTTCCTCGCCCTAGCCAGACAACATATTACCATAAACCTGACCACACAGTTTTCAGGAATACTCGTCTATAACTCGGCACCTTTAACTTATTCCACCAGAAGCCTTAGAGAGATTGGCTTGAGCAGGAAGGGAAAGTAACCTAGGTAATTAATCTTTATGTCCTAAGAATGTCTTAAGAAAGTTAAAAAATAGAGAGAAACAAGATAATTGCTTATCCGAGGAGCATTGTTGGTAACTGGCTGATGTCCTCTGGAATAATTTACAGGGCCAGCTAATAAACTAATTAGCCCACCATCTCCCCCAAGGTCCAGATCAAAAGTACTGCCCTTGAGTCAATGAACGCTCAGTCAATCCACAAAAAATAGTTAAAGCAACACGGGGGGTGCTAATTCAGGGTGCTACATTAGGTTTGATGTGTCTCACTCGAAAAATCTACGAGCACCTTTTGACCGACGACTAAAAAATGTCGGGAGCATCCTTTTTGTCTTTTTACCTTTTTGAGCGAGTTTCAGTTAAAAAAGATGTATATAAGGTATTACTGTTTCATGCCCCATCAACATTGGGGCCAGTATTACATTGAAGTTTCAGAAATATCGGCCGTTAATCACAATAAATGAAAACTACCAGGCGATTGTTTACTTGACAAAATAAGCTAGTGTGTACCCAGGAGACAATAGGCGATCTTCAGAATGTGAAAGCCCAAATTTGTCCACTGGATTACCAAGCGTTTCTAAACATGGGTTCACAATTTCTAGAGAAAAAGAAATTTTTCTTATGAGAACGTACGAGAGAGGTCCATTGTTTGAAGGCGTAAATCCGAGAGGACTTTGTATTAGGCATTGCTGAGTCACACACCACCTGTTTTAAAGAAATTGAACTATATACTGTACCAAGACATAAAAGCAGCAGCCTCAGAACATGAACATTCTGATCATGGAAATTAGCACATACACACTCACATTAACCCTTCAAGGTGAGTGTGCATTTGTTTCACATCTTTTAAGCTCTCGTGATGTGTAAATCCAGGCGTACCATCTCTGTCCAAAAACTTGTTAATATTGAGCTGTAAACACAATTATTTAGACAGAGCTATCAATTTATCATGAAATAATTATCCAGTTTATACTGCAGAAAATGGGATATTAAAAACCCTGGATATACTTTCACTGTCCAGTGAGTTGCCTTGGCAAAGAATTGCTGCCAAGGTCAGGGGAAGCGATTTTTTTATGAGCCCAAATTAATTTGTCACTTCATTCAGTATTTTATAACCTGTACAAATCCAGAAATCTGCTGGTGGGAAGACAGATTTGTCCTTCCCAAGAATAAACCTAATGCTAGTTAGGCATGTTTTAATAGACAAGTTTAGCTCAGCCCCAGCACATTTGTCCCCAAATAAAAGTCTCCTAACTAAAAGTAGGAACAGAGAAAATCATCTGGTATTTGTAATGTATAATTTAGACTTGTTGTATTGACAACTGCTGCTGAAGACAGGTACAGAAATTGAGAGGTTTAGAAAGTTTTATTTTGTTACTGGTCGTTTCGCCCCATAGCCTGTTCGCCCCCAACTAGTTCTCCCCTAGGGTACCTCACAGTTCACCCCCAAGTTCTACCAGTGTATTACCAAATGTCCCACAACTCCATTCGCAGGCTCATGTTAGGTTAGTTGAATGTTTTGACTGATTTTATCTACCATTGTCCCTCAACATTATTTGCAGACTGCAGTTATATAACTTATTTATATTTGTATACTTATAGGCCTATTAAAAATATTTTTTGTCATAAAAGTTTTTGAATTGTACAAGTCTCTTTTGTTTTAAGAAACACATGTTCAATACTGTTATAGTATAATCCACGAATTAATAACCGACCAAAATGGCCGTAATACCAACTCACTAAACTACTAACTTAATCACTTTCCAGAGGCAGCCAATTTTCAGGACAGGATTACACCTTTTAAGTTTTACAGTTAATATTTTATTTCTCATGAAAACAATTTGGGGGTGAATTGGTACAGTGGGAGCAAACTAGTAGGTACGTGGGGGGGGGGGGGAAACTGACAGGG
>JAODAG010219544.1:0-14221 GCA_027574785.1 Orphnurgus asper | reverse complement strand
ATGGGTTAAACACCCAAGTATGGGTTAAACACCCAAGTATGGATTAAACACCCAAGTATGGGTTAAACACCCTAGTATGGGTTAAACACCCAAGTATGGGTTAAACACCGGTCTATGGATTAATCACCTGTCAATGGATTAATCACCTGTCTACAGATTAAGCACCTGTCCATGGATTAATTACCTTTCTATATGGATTAAGCACATATATATATGGATAAAGCACCTGTCAATGGATAAAGCACCTGTCAATGGATTAAGAACCTGTCAATGGAATAAGTACCTGTCAACAGATTAAGGACCTGTCAATGGATTAAGCACATGTCTATAGATTAAGCACCTGTCTATAGATTAAGCACCTGTCAACAGATTAAGCGCCTGTCTATATGGATGAAGCACCTGCATATATGGATTAATCACCTGTATATGGATTAATTAACCTGTATGTAATTAAGCCTTATTATAGACCTAACTAATTTATCATTCATGGGCACTGCACTGGTTTTTTGAACGAAACATCTAGAAAAGATAAATACCTGCATATTTGGCCCTCGGCTTCATTTGAAACAACGATACATCTAGAAACAAGACATACACCCGAATATAAACGGCAATACTCTCTGTGAAGGCGACAATACCATGGGGTGACCTACCTGAATACCAGGTCATGTCGGTCAATCTCGTCGCCATTTCCCGAATTTCTCAACATACCGCCGTTCCCCACCACTGCACACGTGGTGCACGTACCGGGCTGGTTCGGGGGGAGTCCTAACAGACTGCTCCCCGTACTAAAAAGACCCACGATATGCTTCAAATCTGTAAGAAGGCACAAGATTTTGAACGTGAAACAAGTACGCTTGGCTTAGAAAATCAAGGTCACGGGCGTAGTTACAAGTTTTTAGGATCCCAGAATGAAGCACCTTTTGATATATTTGTACTTCCCCCTCCCCCACCTCATCACGCAGCATGACTACTACGTGCAGTTTGAAATAACTCTGTGAATTGATAATTATTTAAAACTCGGGTCATTATGGACACGGAATATTACATTCAATCCATTACATATGTCCATGCAAATACATGCAACCAACAGCATGCCACTATTTAAAAATTATTTCAAGAAACCAAAAATACTGTATCAATGGAAACACCTCTAATAGCCGTAAGATAATGTGTTACATTTAGTTGTCATCAAACTTGCAATCGACTTGAAAGGCATATTCCGGGTGATACATGTTTATTGACCATTCGATATAATTTACCCTCTGAACTTTAAGAAAATGTGAATACAATGAGCAAAAACTTTTGTCTAAATATTTCATTGCTTGACTTCCACCTGATCTGCCTGATGTGTCTACCTGAGGAATATGTGTTTAGGTCAATAGATTGCACGATAATGTAAAACCAACATATTTAATTAAATGCTCCATTTTTTGGGCCTCATTTCATTATTAAACTAGAGCTAATTGTTATTTCTTAATAATTACATTTACAGAACTTCAACTTTACTACTACATTTTCAAACAATGGCACCCAGAAATGTTTATTCATTTCCTTGCTGCATTCAACTTTCATGTACAATTATTTACGTAGTTAATTATTAGTTGTTGGCTTCTAAATTAGTGTCATTTAAGATTTGGTTAAGCTTGGTGAGTATGCATTAATTTAGGTGGAGTTAGTGAGGGTTTAAAAGCATATTTATCAATAAAGAAGGCATCTACCAGCACCTTCGCAGGTTAGCGGGGCATGAGGGAGACAGACAGATAGGCAGACAGTTCAGTCCTAAAAACTTTGTCAGACAGACACGTTAGGTGTAGGCATTGATGGCATGCGACAGTGTGTACAGTGGATCACTGTAAAATTTTTGTTGAAATGTTGACCTCGTCGTAACCTGTACCCTTTACCCACGTTACGAAACATACCGTGTATTGGGGTTCTCCACAGCTATAGGTCTCGTACCTAAGGATAGGGACTGCAGAAAGTGGAGGGAGGGGAGGGGGGAGTCGGCAGTTTATGAGTCGAGGAAATTAAAAAGTTACATTTCGAGACGTTTCTTTCACATAAAGAGTTTCTGCGCAAACTAACTCCACAGATACATCAAAAGGATGCAGCAAGTACTGGTATACTGGCTGAAAATTATAAATAAAATTTCACACGAATTGAAGCAACGCAAATCGGTAGTGATGACGAGGGGGAGAAGGAAGGGTGCTGTACCACTACAACGCCGTATGCAACGAACGGTATGATATTGCACATTTTTGACACGTCGGCATTTAACATCACCCTGTACGGTACGGGCAGGTGGTGGCGATTAGCCTAATGTTGGTACAATCCGATGCACGTCTTCAGCGGTGGAGAAGTGATACGTTATCATGTGGCAGAATCGTAAAATGTGTCTGCCATGTCAGAAGGTAGCAACTTATATTTTTTGCAATCTTAGTGCGGGGAAAAAAGTACGTTGGCAGACTGTGTGCGGCTTTTGGAATATTTAATTCTGACGTTACAACTAACGTAGCCATGATGATAATCTCTGGATCTATCTAAATATAGATATTTATCCATCTATATATATATATCTATATATATATATTCACATATCATATCTAGATATGTATATATATATATGTATGTATATACATATATACATACATCTATATACATGTATATGTATGTCTATATAAATATATATATATATATATGTATATAGATGTATATCTAGATAGGTGCGCATACTGGATTGCAATTAACAAAATTAACAAAAGAAGTGGTAACGATTGCAAAACTACAGCAGGAGAAAAAACATATAGGACAGCTTCGTACTTCAGTTACGACTTTTAATAAGTTAGTTGTAGTTAGCTTGAGCCAGCTGGTATCTTGCTCATAGTGTATAGGACAAATTGCTTTTAGACTGACGCACATTTCCAATAAAAAAATATAGCAAACATGCAATAAGCGTAGCATGATGGTGTTTTGAGTTTGGCAGAATAAATGATGTAATTTGTCGAGTATAATATGAATATATATCTATAACAATAAAAAAAAAGGAACTGTACCATTGTAAACGTGCACTTTGCTGTCTGTTTTGGAACGAAATAAAAAGAGAGAGGAAAAGTTTGATCTCTAGACGATTTGCGATGAATTTGTTCCAATATGAAAGAATAAACGATTGGTAGACGATTGGTTCGATACTCACGGGCAAACCAACGAGTGCTGCAAACAATCTATCTTTCCTTTGTTTTTAGGTGCAGTATGTGCTCCATGACAATGCAGGGCCTGTGTCCCATTTGTAAGACTTTACATGGTGCCATCTGGCATACATTCAGCTTTCTTTCCTTCCTTCAAACTACGGGGGGTTCACTTCAAACTACGGTGCACCCACGTGCACATTTCCTCTTCCCCCCCCTCCCCCCACCAAACACAACTCGCACAGCCTCTCTATATTCATTTATAACCACCAGCACAGTTCAATGTGGGATTTTTACTTGATACACACAAATTAATCCACTCAGTAAACCAAATCAACATTTGAAAATCAGCTGGATATATGTTTGAATGTCTTTCTCTCACTGCTGCAGCTGGGTCAGCTCGGTGTCTGCCCGACAGCTTTGCCTACGTTCAGAATAGAAGATAGGAAATTTCAACATACTGTGACAAACACTGGCCAGAAATTAGTGCTACATTTGTTGTTCAACAGTTTGACGCGTGCTCCTCGACGAATGAAATCAAATGTTTGCAAAATGCAATTGAGCCTATTACCCTATATGGTAACTTTTCACCTGAAAAGACGACCATAAATCATGTTCATGAATCATGCTCCTCCCCCCCCCCACCTCGTCCATTTCTGCAGATTTCGTCTCGGCTCCTCCCCCTTCATGAATAATAATGGTAAAAAAATTTGCATGTCTGCATGGCATGGTGGTATGGTATGAATATTGACAACTTCAAGTTGAAGTAAATTGGACCTGCAAATAACCTATCAATCCTGAGAAAGACATGTTATACGTAACTGTCGCAGGATTATTGTTTTTCAAATTATAGAATTTGTGGATTACCCTAACTATCATTTTTCGAACGAGTCACAGTCGAATACAAATTTTAAGGATTGTTTTAACACTTTTACGAAAATTTACAGACGAATCGAAGTAGAAACCACACTGGAGTGCCTATTAGATCCTTTGGCTAAGGCAGTACTGTTACTAAGTAATATAGTACAGTGACTATAACAATTCACACAGACATAGAGAGCCTAGTTCACCTTTGCAACATTACAAGATTTAGTACAAGTGCACAGCTTGGTGGCAGTTCTTTGGCAGCAAATTGTCAAGGTTAAGATATAGGATATAAAAATGAAGAAAAGAAAAAAAGAGAAGAAATCAAATCAATAGTATGGGAAATTGTGGAACTTTCGTTTTCTTCGAAAAAGAATATCGCCGTTTTGCATCTAAAATCCATCGATTATACTAAAAATAAGGAGAGACCAATAACCCTTCCACATATGGACCGGCTCACCCAGGGTTAAGATTGGACAAAAGAGCCAGCACTGCACAAATATCATCATCTTCCGGACTACATCCCTGATGGAAAACCATCCAACGTAATGTCCTTGAGTATT
This sequence comes from Orphnurgus asper, assembly GCA_027574785.1. Classification (NCBI taxonomy): domain Eukaryota; kingdom Metazoa; phylum Echinodermata; class Holothuroidea; order Elasipodida; family Deimatidae; genus Orphnurgus; species Orphnurgus asper. Next base: position 9,609 of record JAODAG010219544.1, on the reverse strand, counting down.
AACGAGATGAAATTTGTGAGTGATATAAGTAAAATGGACCTAACATCTACCAACACAACCAAAACAAGTACGAAGCGAATCGCACATACTGTTGTCAAAATATTGACAGTTTAAAAATTTACATTAAGCAAAGATTAACATGATTAAATATAAACAATACATCATTCAATACGTTACATTGCTAATCCCTATTGTAAATTAATCTACTTAATAATATCATCTTGTTGTTCAGAGGATATACTGTGCAAAATGATGGATTAGGTAGAGGAACCTTTTCCAGTCTGGTCCTTTAGGGAGGTGGAAAAAAGAAAAGAGAAAAGAAAAGAGAGGAAAAAAGGGTTATTAAAAGGAGTCTTTCGAATCTTGCCTGCGTATTTTAGCTCGACATGGTACTTGTAGCCAAAGGGCATCCAGTATGGGAGCAGTCTCTCGTATTCTGTGACATTGAAGACTGCCGGGTGCATCACTTGAGTAACCTCAGGGTGGTACCAATGTTTGGTCCATTCAAGGGCGGTTAATTTGTCTTGGACGGACGTCGGACAAGTCTGAAGATAGACGGAGGTCGATCGAGAAGCTGTTTACCATTGCACTGCAGAGAAGCCGTTCGGGGAAATTTTTGACCATCGAGGAAAAAACGGAAGATGCAGAAAACAAACCTCGTGTTCGTCACACGTGGGACTGTTTCCCCCCCCCTCACCCGGCCCCCACCCCATACAGAGTCATGGCACTACATCGCTTTGTCTATACAGTCTGATCAAAGTAGGATTGGGGCTGGCAAATTTGAGGGATATGTACATTGAGGCTTCCTAACCTGTTATATTCTACGCTTACGGGGCTTGCGCTACGTGGAATTCTCTAAAGATTAATTTTTCGCGACTCCATGCACAACTTTTACGGCAACTTTGCAGCTGGTCGACGATCGACCACAGGGACGGCTGGCTTCTCGGCCAGAAATTGTAACATTGGCAGAGGAACGACCAACGGAATCGTAGTCTGAAGATACAGGTTGCCAAATGCACATATTTGTGCACAACTTTTACGAGGAAAAGGTTAAACTGCGTGGATCGAGTAATGCAATTCTGGTTGATCGAACTATATGCCTAGTATATGGTAGGCTATCGAACTAGGCCTAGTACGGTAGGCTATTGAACTGGGCCTAAAACGGTATGCCGTGTCACAGCAGAGCCCCCAACAGTAAATACGTTCGTAACAACCTGGTAAACGATACAGGAGGGAATTGCCATGGATAAAGGTCACCGCTAGGCCACACTGTCGCCACTAGGCCACACTCTAGGCTACTGTCGTGAATATATAGCCCCGGGTGTTTGCAGTGAAGAGACAAGACAAGAACTGTCTGCATTTGCCAAACAGACAATCCCGGTACAAGGGTTCATGGAGACATAAACTACTGTTGTACATGCTATATTACACCACAGAAGAAATATACATTTTGACAGTTGTTGTTTTGCAAAACGTTGTGAAATGTGATCCTACTTTGTGGAACAAAAATAATTTTGCACACTGAGAAGCTTTGTCTCACAAGACAAAAAGTGAGTATTTTCTATAATATTCCTACACGTAAACCGTTAGATTAACTTCAGTATTTCATATGCAACGAAGTAATACAACAAACATGTGCAATTCCAGGAACACAATCTCAGTTCAAACAGTTCTACTGTTATAACAGTTAATTGAACTGAAAACATAACTTCTTAGGAAGAGCTATCAATATGTCAATAGCCAATTATCCAGTTTGTACAGCAGAGAAAATTAAAAAATAAACTAGATTCACTTTCACTGAACAGTGAATTCCCAAGGTCAGGGGTTAAGATTTTTTATGAGTTGTGACAAGTGTCAAGATCAAATTCCCTCGTCAATTCTTGCAGCAAATTTTCGCAGGGGTGGAAAGACAGAAATCGTCCGTCCCCAAGAATAAAACAAGAGGGATACAGCGAGGCACTCACAGATCGCGTAAAGTTCGGGTTGCACCGGAACGCGAATTCCGGGTCGGGCCCGAGGGCGATCAACCCGTCGGCCTCCGCCAGCGCCTTCGCGGCTTGCATGTTCTTCACTATCTCCGCGAGTCCTCCGGCTCCCGATATTTTCGTGGGTTCCTCCTTCTCCGCCCTGCGGGTTCCTCCCCCATCCGCACGATACTCGTCTTGTAACACGAGTGTGTTGCTATGTGTGTGATGAAAAGTTAACATAATAATAAAAAATAAACAAACCAAATAGATTAAAAATAACAGGCAAAGAAAGCATTCGGATGCCACGCGCCGAGTTGTTCACCGACCTGAATTCGGCCGATCATTGACTTTTACGAAGCAACAAGTAGTTCCCTATAGTGTGCCCTCCCTATTAGATGTTGTTATCATCTGATGTGGCCTTACAACGGTTTGTAATCTTTACAACTCGTTGGTTATACGATTGAGAGAAGTTTCTTTTATAGTACTTGCCGCTCTCCTCTGACGTTAGTAGCCTTCGGGAGGTACAACAACATATATATAGGTTAATTAATGGAAAAGTAGGTTAATTAATGGAAAAGTAGGTTTATAAAAGGAACAGTAGGTTTATCAATGGAACAATAGGTTTAACAATGGAAAAGTAGGTTTATCAATGGGGGGAAAATAGGTTTATCAATGGAAAATAGGAAACAATTTGGACAAACCAGTACACGTGACTGCAGGTTATATAGTACAGCTGATATGGACATGGGTGACTAGGAAAATAGTAGAAGGAACCACTGTTACAGTACCATGTCTATTTAGTTTAATTTAGTTTAGTATATTAAGGGGTTAGGAAGCCTCATAGGCTCGAGTAGAAACCTCTGTGCAGGTTGTGATCGTGGATGAACACCGGCTTTAACAAGCCTTCTCTTTTCGACCAGTGTCCAGGAGTTACAAGGCAGGCATGTACCCATCTATCCCATCCTGCTCCTGGGACCGCCATTTAACGTCCCCATCCGATGGACGTGAGTGTACCTCGATCTTTGACCACTTTCTCAAACACCGAGAGAAGTGAGAGCAACCTGTTCATCACCACTGCATTGCAGCTGATATGAGCGAAGTTATTCCACGCGAAAATCCACCAAGGAAGACTTCACCCACCCACCTGCAAAGCAGCTGTGCTGAACAAGTCACGCCTGGAGATCGAACCAGCGACCTTTGGGCAAATCAGCGAACACTCAAACCGCTACGCCACACTCTCACTCTAGGAAGAGTTTGCAGATGGAAACCACTGTTACTATATAGGGTATATATATGCTTCATGCAAGACCACCTCAAATATAGGAATTTACTTGAGTACAGTATGTATAAGTTAGGGGATAGGCTAGTCTCTACATGCACATGTTGTGCATACACTACATTTGAGGTAGTCTTAAATGAACTAAATTGCAGAACACATATCTTAACTGAATTGATTGGGGGGAGGGGTACAGCACTGGGGTATTGTAGACTATGGAAACACGAAAGCCAATCATGTAGGAAAAATTAAAAGGAAAAAGGAAGGTGTGTAAACGACAAGAAAAAAATCACGCGTCTTTTGGTAAATTGCGAAAATAGAAACGAAATCGCGGAACTCAAATCTTATCAGAACTTGAATAATAATTTGATTGGGGGAAGGCACGGGGGTTATTGCATGAAAACACAAAAGTAAATTTTTGGAAAATGAAATGAAAACCATTAATTATATAGATATATCTCAAAGGGTGAGGGAATCGGTCCCCCTGGACTTCTGAATTGGCGCAATGCAATCGCTTTGGATCCGAACGTGATTGCCACTTCACATATTCGACCCCCACCGCACCAGACTCAAATGTCTAGCTCCTCTCCCATTCCTTCCCCACCCCGTTCTTGGTACCCTTCCCACCCCACCTGCAGCATAAACGTTATCTTGCATTACAGTCTAGGTGGGAAGAACAATGTTGTACAGTCCATCCAATTTGTCGCGGTATATTGTGTGAAGTTTTATTGTTTGGTAAATTCCTGGAAAAACCTGATTGACCTGGATTTTAGTGAATGTTGGTTAAAGATTGTCAGCAGCACACCTTCTGAGTTCATTGGCGCTATAGTTTCTTTCACAAAGAGATCGAATGTCTGGAATATTACTGAAGATACATTTGTCTCGGATAACAAATAACTCTTTGCTAGTCTCCTTTTAGTTAGTATTGTAATCAAATGACATTGCTAAGTTCTCACTAAGAATCATGCTTTTGTATTCTTTCTTTTGATGAATAACTGTACTTCTTGCAGTCAGCCTTGCGGGATTTTTAATCCAAGTATATTGTATTGACAATCACTATTTGCATAAAAAGGAGCACACTTCCAGCTACCTATTAATCCTATTGTGTTTTGGAGACTTATAATAGGGGATGAGGTTGGTTTGTATAGCGGATAGGCGGGGGGGGGGGGGGACGAAGTTTGGATGAGGGAGACAATTGGACGCGGACGAGTGTCGATCAACTGGGACGAAACGGTACTGTAATATATAGGCCTATACCATTTTGACGTCCTCAAAGTAATTAGATACTTTTGTATTTTTATCTTTTAAAATGAAATTCGGTCGCTTTAATAGCAACCCAAACAAGAAGGTTTACGACGACGGGGTCGAGCAGTACGGTACTGATGGCGCCATGCATGCACTCACCCTCTTGTCAGTCTTGAATCTACGTGGAGAGTGGAGTAGAGAGAGACGGCGATGCAGGATCCGAGTACCACTGCGAGGCAGTTGATGCATAACCTCTGATACCTCATCCTCTATAACCTGAAGCAAAGGAGATGCAAAGAAACATGCAAATGATGTAATGTATGGACTATTTTATGGAGGTACACCCTCCGGAATAAAACATGGCCACTGCTGCCAAGCAAGACAAATGAAAGGCATGTCTTTTTAATATATATACCTAATAACTACGTAAACAATTCAAAATTATATTAATTATACGAGGCTGCTCAATCATTCCAAAAGTCGAGACCAGCCTGAGGGTCAGCGCATGGCACGTGGGATCTCTGGTACTTCGTCTCGCATTTAACCGCTCCATTCCTGCAAATTGCTGGTCAATGTACATAAGTGTGCACGAACGGCCAAGCCTAGGCCTACACTGGGATACCAGTTCATTTATTTCCACGTGTCTACTGTAGTTTTCCCCTTGTGACCCTTTACATCTGAAGCTTACTACATTGGAACAGATGTCTTCGTGGTGATCTTTTGCAGGTCTTTAAAATTGTCCATGGTTTGGATAGGCTGACGTTTCACGATATCGCACAATAATCGTACCAGAGGTCAGTCTTAAGCTTCGTAAGGTTTGTATTACCTATACTATACTTACTATATAAATTTCATTCATTTGTTAATTTGTTCATCACAACAAACACACACTATTGATAAAATACATAAAGTTCAACCATGACCATATAAAGTTGTGAAAGGTAGTGCACTAAAACCCCCATTTAGGCTTGTCAATGTAGCAATGATTCATCTTCGGGGTGATCTTTTGCAGGTCTTTAAAATTGTCCATGGTTTTGATAGGCTGACGTTTCATGATTTTTTCAATTGGTCGAACAATAACCATACCAGAGGTTATAGTCTTTAAGCTTCATAAGGATTTTTCCAGGTTAGATAGCAGAAAGAAGTTCTTCTTTTCACAGAGAGTGGTAGATGAGTGGAATGACTTGCCCGACTGAGTCGTTGGTGTATGCTTCTAGTAGTAGTGTCAATGCCTTCAAGAATGGTATTGATGCCTATCTTTCTGATATTGGTAGAATTTAGGGTTTTTGTGGTTCAGTATCCTTTATGAGGACATTGTCCTTTCTGATCCTTATTATCTATACTATTATCTCCCTGTAACCAAAAAATAAAGTGAATAAACGTTACATTAATAATACACTGAATTAGCATTAATATTTAATAAGTTATATTGATACTACTACTACCAAGTTAGTAGTACTACTACTAGTTACGTACTATAGCCTAGGGTACTAAAGTAGCACTAGTCTAGTACTACTAGCACTCAGTACTAGTACTACTACCACTCAGTACCAGACTACCAGTACAACTAGTACTATTGGTACTAGTACTACCAGTAGTACTAATTGGTACTACTACTAGTACTACTAGTAGTAGGTTACTAGTACTAGTAGTAGTAGTAGTGGTTTTTAAGAAAACCCTCCCAAGAAAGAACCTGGGATCTGAACCAAACAAACGGCAGCATCATGCCACGGCTTCAAAAGCCAACTGACCAACTTCTCATCCCCCAGTCCTATTTCGATTGGACTGATATTGTTAAGGCTAAAAAGATCATTGGGCGGGTGTAGTGCCACATAAAGTGTAGCGCATGACTCTGTTGGAAGACATGCCCCACCATTAACCCAGTGCAGGCCTAAACACAACAGATACTACACATGATCTTAGCTAAAAGGCCGAGAAGTAGTGGTAGGATGTTCCGGTGTTATAACTGTGTACTAGTAGTAGTGCAACTCCAATGTGTTCCGGTAGGGCATAATGGTAGTACTGGTACTAGTAGTAGTACTACAGTGGTTGTGCAAGCCTAGGTCTGACTGTTCTGTATGTAATTGACATAGTGCAAAGCGTTAGGCCTAAGCTATAGAGCCCGCATCAAAACTTATGTATTTTATTAAGTAATATTAGGAGTCAGATATTATTATTAAATAATATTACACTCACACCAAAAATTCGCGGGCATCCGAATCCGCGGAACCGACGTTAAATACTCTTGCAACGTCGCTATACATATGAAAGTAATAATTCCGGGTCCGCCGGACACAATTTCACTCCGGCCTTGAGAATTAAACGGTTCCGCTCTTTAATTAATTACCACGTCTTTGGTGCGGGCAGAGGAAAGTTTGTTTACTGTAAATGTGTTGTCCAACCCCCGACATAACTGCGTGGTGAAGTATTTAATCAGCAGGGCCTCCCCTGCTTGCCTCCGTCTAGCTGTAATCAGGGCCGCGGTTTTTTTTCAAGTTGGCCCAGGAGATTAATTATTGCCAGGGAGGGCCCGACTTCGATGGGGTCTGGGGAGGTGTTCCGAAAGATGGCCCGGGGACGGGGTTATGGATGGACCTTGGACACCCAACTTGACAATTCATTCAAGACTGACCCGGGCCCTCACAAAAACGTGATATAAAAAATATGGTATTTATTACTCGGTTTTAAATGACGGCCATTTGTTATATGTGACGGACTGGTCCGTCTCTGTTATCTGTTGGAAATTACCCTTGATCTTACCCTCCCCGGTGAGCTACTATACGCCATTGGACCAACCCTACCTTATACTTGTAACCGGTAATGTCAAGAATAATAACAAAAAAGCAAAAAAAAATGATAAGACCGTCAACGAACGGATGCCGAGTATTTCAACTACGGTAGTTAACCAATCTTCTTATAACGGCCGGTCATGGCCACCATACCGAGTTACCGTTAAAACCAAACATCGTCAATATCTCCAAAGCTTTCATATAAATAAAAAATGATCAGCATAGGCAATACCGGATACTTTTCAGGCAACCTACAAACTTTTTTAAATTCTATACCACCAGATTTTTCTGTAACTTGTGTACAGCAAGGCCTTACTTACAACTATTGTATTGAAACTATTTACATATCTTTCTAGTATAAAATATTTCTTATTAATCTATATATATATCGAACGAGTCCTCAAAGACTGCATAGTTGTCATGATTGCCAGATATAGCCTCATTCACCTAACTTACGATTAATAAAGACTCATGTTCTTATAGAGATACGAGAAAACTACAATCATGATCTTGTTGCAAAATTCTACAATAAATTTGTTATATAGAAGCTAGCTATAGGCCTAGGGCTAATTTGCTATCGCGTATAGTTTTCCAGATTCTCGGACGTTTTCACCTTAAACTTCTCCTTCTGCTTAAAGAGCACCGAAAAGACGTATTGACTCGGTCGCCCCACGCGGAGCTCGACACTGTGCTGCTTTCCCCCATTTTTAGCTACTTTGAAGAGCAAACGTGTCATTGCGTCGACGACGTCATCAACAAACTATGGAAGATGGGTGGGACCATCGGACTTCTGAAAATTGCAGCCCAATCTTATAACCAGTGGCCAGAAGCTACGGAGGTTTTCTACGTCACAAAAAGGGTTCTTTAGACAAGACTAAAGTTTTGAACTATTTAATAACTTACTTTCTAACAATGCAACAATTCACCAGTTCTCTGGCCTTTTGTACTGACAAAGATGGATGCATGAATTAATTGCAAAGGTACAGAGTGAATGGAAATTTATTATATCATGGGGATTAGTTTCTAATTGGTACATCTCTCATGAAGCAAGCTATTTTATTTTTTTAGCTCATTTTATAGCTATGATTCTATAAGCTATTATAAGATTTGCCATAAATCATGATTATCCAAAAGGCTTCATAACCCGGCCTGTATACCAAGCTTTCATGCAATTATCAACGATGACAATTACGTAAGCATAAAACACATACCTCCTCCAAACTGTACTACATAATTGACACTGTAAATTTTGTAGTTAAATTCTAGTTGTAGCAAAAAATTACGACTTAGTAAAACTGTATAAATCTCGTAAATGTTCTCTTAGGGCATAATTCTTTCCGGAGCCCGAATTTGGCTACGGTTAGAGCTAAAATTAAAAGCGAATTAATCATTCAGTTTCATTTATTACATTTCATACATTACACCACATATGAACCAGATACGAATGTCTGGTGACCATAATTCACAAATAATTGTACATGCCATAATATGGTCTTTCTTGTTAAAAGTGGCATACACATGCCAGTCACAATTGTGTACTAATTATGTATACTGAATACGTCGGAAATAGCCATTTATAATACACTGGATTGTTTTCATTAATTACTTCATAAATTAATTATAAAAAAAATTTAGATATTACTATAATGGTTAAGACGCTCATAAAAAGATTTTCGACGCTGCGATGCTTGTACTTAAAAAATGTTATAAATTTACAGCATAACAGGAATAGCTATGGTATGCACTGTTGTTGTTTATCACTTAACAATTAACACACCCATCCAACTCATAAAAACAGTTATATCAGTTTAATCAAGCAGAGCTATCAATATGTCAAAGAAGTGATTATCCAGTTTATACTACAGAGAAAGATATAATAATATCCGACACTTTTCACGGACCAGTGAGTTACCCCTAGCCAAAGACTGTAGCTGCCAAGGTCAGGGGGGGGGGGGAAGAGATATTTTTGTTTTGTAAGGAGTCGGGACAGTTAGGTGGTTTATTCAGGAAGAAGAAATTCCTTAGTCGCTTCCAATGATCAACAATTTTATTACCTGACACAAACAGAGCCATCTCTGGGGTAGAATAAACCTAGCAATAATCCTAGAAACCATCATCCCAATTACAGGAGAATAAAAAAAATTAAAAAATGATTTATAGAAACCTTTCCGAATCTTATATTATTTCGTAGAACTGATGGGAATTTGCTTTTGTATGTGGTGTGCCATGCAGGGCTGAAACCATGGTTTTGAAAATTGTGGGGGGGGGGGGGAGTTGGAAGTGGAAAGTGTAATTAAAGAATTAACCTTAATTTTAATAGCATGGGCTCGTA
>JAODAG010219211.1:0-13579 GCA_027574785.1 Orphnurgus asper | reverse complement strand
CAACAATAATAATAATAATAATAATACTAATAATAATAATAATAATAACAATAATAACAATAATAATAATAATAATAATAATAATAATAATAACAATAATAATAATAATAATAATATAATAATAATAATAATAATAACAATAATAATAATAATAATAATAATAAGAGTACTAGTAGTAGTAGTGATAGTAGTAGTAGTGGTCCATTAGCTTTTGGAAAAGCCAATAACCATCTAGAGAGACAGTTCGGTATGACCAGTTTTAAGTACAAAGGAAACCGCAACAATTTGCTTGGCAGAGCTCAGGAAATGTAAAGATGTTAAAGTTCTGTGAGAGTCAAAACTTAAGGGAATAATTATACTGCCTGCAGCCTGTTTGCAATCTTCGTTGATCCAAACTGTCATTACACACATCGATCTCGTGCAGAATGTTCATTAATCATGGGAAATTTATTACTGGGGTAGGTTTTCATGACCCCAGTTTTTATGTGTCGGACCCCATTTTAGTGTTACGGACTGGGGTCTGGATGAAAAAAAAAGTTTAAGTGGAGGCGTCGTGGCCTGAAAACCCAGAGTACCATGATTGTTTCGCAAAGGTAAAAGGTCAGTGGAGCTTATGAAAAAATGGGGAACATCAAAGAGTAGGTTGGTCTAAACTAGTAAAATGGTATCATTCATAGAACGGCTAGTTGATCCTCGGTACTCTTCAAGGTTTGACATTGCCTTAAACCTCATCGTCATGTTCACCATGCTGCCAAGAAAACCCTCCCAAGAAAGAACCTGGGATCTAAACCAAGCAAACGGCAGAATATGCCACGGCTTCATACGCCAAGCTGACCCACTTCTCAGCTCCAATCAGGCTATTTCGATGGGACTGATAAGGCTAAAGATCATTGGGCGGGTGTAGTGCCACATAAAGTGTAGCGCATGGCTCTGTTGGAAGACCTGCCCCACCATTAACCAGTGCGGGCCGTCCTTAACACCACCAGATACTACACATGTTCTTAGCCAAAGGGCCGAGAAGATGAACTATCAGATGCGGTGAGATGTACTATCGTTATATCGTGTATTGCGATCACCGATATAGGGCCCACGTACAACATTTTAATGACATAGTATATCAGTATGCCATACAAGCTGAATACTATGTAGCTACGTTCGGCCGTTGGCTAATGTTATACCGGTACTGAATATTGTATGTATAGCTGTAATACTCTCTACGTCATTATATGACGTCATTCATTTACAAATTTCCAACACAATGAACATTTGGCTGCATAACAGATTGTTGACGCTTTCCTGGCGGAAACACCATTATTTGTTGAGAAGACCTGGGGTGGTGGTGAGGTATATTATGCTACGTATTCTCATATTTAAGAAAGAAGCTATAGGCCTGAACAATGGAAAATTCTGCAGTCAGAACTATGAGTAGTATCATGAATATTCATGTAGACTACACGTCGCCTAGTCCGCCTTCGCTGGCATAGGAAAGTCCGTGTCGCATTGTTCGTCATTATTAGACCTATTCGACGAGTGTAATATAGATTGGTTTAACGTTCCAGGAATTTATTCCGTAATATGTTTTGATACTGACGGCACCTACTTCTTACGCAGTACTTCCAAACACACTTAGACCTAGACAGTGGTACATGTGGTGCATAAAATACAGGTTACTCGATGTATTATAGTGCCCTTTATGCAGTCATGTGAATTAGGTTATATTTTGTTTTGGTTGCGAAATGAAATCTTTGAGAAAAAAAATGAATATCAGTTTATCATGAAACTACGCACTAAGTTTATCGATCCTGTACGCATTCCTTCGAGAAATGTGTCAAATTTCAAGTCATTCATCCCAATGTTGTAATAAGGTACGATTTCTCCACGGAGTGTTACTTCTTGGAATTGCAATGAAATCACTGCTATTTACGTAATTACTCACTACACCATTTCAAGTGGTTAAATTTCCCCAAAACGTACGAGCAAAGTACGGTAGCTCAGTGATGCACAGCTATTCTGCAATATGCTAGCGAAGTATACAATCATTGAAACATCGAATGAGGTTCACGTCGATGTCTCGATTTGAGTGACCCTTATTATTTATTGAGAATTGTCCTACAGCAGGCAATAATTCCGTCATGCGTGACTCCGCATATAGACCAACTTATAGAGACGGCGGAGTTGGGTTTAGTGACTAAGTAGTTTTAGTGAATTTCAATCTAACGTTGAAAATGACTTAGCCTACATTGACCATTGACACAATTACTTGCATTTCCGCCAAATAATTCCTTCGTATTCGCAACGGAGACTGTAGAGGATAAATATGTGCGAATTAGCAACTCAATTTCAACGTATTCAACTTGTTGGTACTAGTAGTGTATATAGAAGGAAATAGCAAACCATAAATTCAAATCTGCCATGCGTGACATTCGCAAAGAGTATAAGGAACGACTTAAAGAGAATGAAGGGTGGAAACACAACAAGAATAATTTATGTCGAGACATGGATAACAATGGACACCAGGTCTGTCGTATGTCTGACACGAAAACGAGTTGACCTTTTAATCAATCGATATACATTGTAAGCTACTTCAATTGCGGGACTGAGCCAGCATGCTTAACAAACACGTCCGTACTTTAAGTTAAATATAAAACGTGTCGATGCATGTCTTTCAAGAAGTATAATAATGGCTGTCTGTAGATTTATTCTATAAACACTGATAGAAGTTGCCATAACAACTGACAATAAGTCGTTCGCGGTATTAACACCTCAGTTAAAGCAGCATTTTGAGCAGTGAAAACACATGCTCTAACTTTGGTTAAATGTGGTCAATAGCAATCCTCTTGTTCAGACCTTAGTCTAAGACCGCCCGCCACCCCGACAATATGGAATTAAACCTAATACCCAATAAAATACCCGGGCATAACTAAACAAAACTGACGGCATCATATCCAACGGTATCAGCGTGGCAATATCACTGTCTTACCAGCTGTTTTTGTTGATCGAATCTAAGCAGAATATCGCTGTCATATACCCCTTATACTAAATCTGAAAAATTGTGCAGCAGCCCTCCTTAATGCTAGACTACCTCCCAGCCCCAAATACAAACTAGTTAACTCTGCAAATTAACTGTTAGGAGTGGCATACTAATATAAGGCCATGCGTTAGTTGGGGCTGATAGAAACTGTTAATTTTTTAAGAAAACTCTCCCAAGAAAGTACATCCACGGGCTCCAAAACAAAAAAGGCAACGTATATCATGGCACCATCGCGTCAAACTGATCCTCATCCCATGGCCCACTCCACTAATTTGATCGATATGTTAAGATTCTCATGTAGTGCCAGGTAATGTGGTAACTTTTGCCTCTGTTGGAGGGGAAAGTCCCGATCCAGAATCCAGTGGACACCACAACATATTCTTAGCCACGGTTGTCCTCTCTTTTCCATATTTGGAAATTGTTATATACACGGTGAGGCCCTAAGCTATGGGAAGATATGGGAGGCCATATGGTGAGGCTCTATGCTATGTGAAGATATGGGATGCCTTATTTAGCCATTGTTATATATACGGTGAGGCCTAAGCTATGGGAATATATGGGAAGCCATATTTAGCAAGTGTTATATATACGGTGAGGCTATATGCTATGTGAAGATATGGGATGCCTTATTTAGCCATTGTAATATATACGGTGATATATACGGTGAGGCCCTAATTTATGGGAAGATATGGGAAGCCATATTTATCAATTGTTATATATACGGTGAGGCTCTATGCTATGGGAAGATATAGGAAGCCATATTTGGCAATTGTTATATACACCGTGAGGCCCTAAGTCATGGGAAGATATGGGAGACAATATTTGGCAATTGTTATATAAACGGTGATGCCCTAAGCTATGGGAAGATATGGAGAAGCCATATTTGGCAATTGTTATATACACGGTGAGGCCCTATGCTATGGGAAGATATGGGAGGCCATATTTAGAAATTGTTATATACATGGCGAGGCCCTATGCTATAGGAAGATATGGGAGGCCATTTTTGGAAATTACTATAAACTAGGAGAGACCCTAAGCTATGGGAAGATATGGGAGGCCATAATTGGAAATTGTTAACAGCGATCAAGGACGTATAGCAACTGACGATGCGAGTCGGGCCCTGATTGCTCGTGTCGCCCCAAAAAGCGGAAACACAGAATTTGAAACTATTAATGTTCGCATAACCTGTACTGTAACTGCCACTTGAAACGCGTGCAGACCTCTACAATGATTTTTTTATTTGGATTTGTGTTCGACAGCCTAATTATTGGATATTACAAGCTGTCTACCAAATGTTTTGACCAATAAGAAAATTGAAAAGAAAAATTCAAGAAATCGATTCATGCTTTTACGAGACGATATAATGTTTTCTGCACAGTCTGAATTCAGTTATAATATTATTATATCTTATAGATGTTATTATTATGCTTACTGATCGGTTGTGTGGTAATGAAGAAAAAATTCAGAAGTAAGACGTTTGATGATTCCTTAAATTCAAATATTTGATTTTGTTCCTTAATAATCCTTAGGTTATTTTAGGCTAAGCTCCTAAGATATTTCATTAAGCTAGATAACGACTATTGAAATAATGTAAAACTGAGGTTTAAATTAAAAAAGAAACATCAGCGTGTGTCGAGAGTTACATGAACTACTCTGTTTCATACTTTGTATGCATGCAACTTGTAATTTTATTTTTAAGTTCCTAATAATATTCCGTTGGCGTAATTTATTGAGATACATCATGTTGTCAGTAAACTATCAACATTGATAATAGTGCATCAATTTGGAGGGGAAACAAATTCAGATAATTACTAGTACAGATGCTTACATGGTTATTTATGTTGGATAAAACTTGTGAGTGAAAACGTCATGAAATAAGTACGAGCACTTGAAAATGCCATCGTAAAGTTCAGATATCAACAATTAATAGAATAACCTTTTCTTTGAAATGACATTAGATTTAAAAATTCTTAGGAATAACACAATGTGATCATTAATTTAAGCGTGCGTAATTTAACCACATGGATTGTTTATGTTACATGTTTGTTTAATTAGTTAGTTAGTTTAGGTTATTCTTAAACTTTCGATACAAGCTTCATTAGTTTGACTTTATTTGAATTGAAAATATTTAACGGACCAGGTCATCTACCGTTATATCCGGTTCCCTCATTTCGCAAAGGTACTCATGCGTATCTTCGCACGACTGAAACTGTAATCCCTCCGAGGTGTAAAGAACGCAATCATTTTCCACCAAGTTTTCGAGTAGAGTTCCCACTGGCTGCACCGGTGGGCCGGTGTCGGTCCACTGAAGGGCACCTTCCACGGCCAGGTCATTACCAGACGTCCAGAGTGGGTCTGCGCCGCCCCCTTCTATCCGGGAGATCCAATGGGCCAGTCGGCTCACCACGCGGTCGTCACCGAGGTTCACCAGGCTCGCGGGAGACTCCTTGTAAACGAAAGTCTCACAGGCGGTCTTGGCATCTTGCCAATTCAGAGCATCCGTGAAGAGCTTGACGCAGCTTCTCCCAATCCTCTTCCAACCGCCCATGCACATTTCTCTACCCTGCCTCTCCCCAGGGAGAATACCTCCACGCCCATCTTGCAAAGGTCCATCGGCAGCCGGAGGTGGATTTCCGTCTCCCCGTGGCACGTTCGCTGCCATCCCCGTGAGGCTCGATCGAAATTGCGAGATTCGTCGGCCACCTGTTGTCACTCGGCGGCTCGTAAGGGTCCTGCTCCGAGTCAGTGTCCTCGATCCTGCTCTCGCCGCTTGTAGTCTGCCGATCTGGTCTCCGGTCAACGCTCGCCTTCCACTGATGGTCTGTCTCTTCTTTCGTCGAGAGGAAGAAGTTGAACCAGTGCCAACAATCTGGGCCACTTCCTCAAACTTCAATATGCTTTTGGTGAATTCAGCGATTGCGTTGACCTCGGTTCTGTCGTCCGAAGCCAGGATGTCGTCGCTCAACTGCTGAAGAGTCGTCCTGGCGGAAGCTTCAGTTTGGACGTCGTCTTGGACAGATATACAGACCACTCCGAGATCGGCACTGCATTCCACTATCACCATCTTTTGCTCTAGGCCGTTTGAGGAGGCGTAGCATAGCTCTCTAATAATAAAGAAAACGTGGCACCTTCAAACGTCAGTAGATGACACACATATAATAAAATATAAGCGTTTCATGCTCATTTCTATCTTCTTTTTGGCTTGACTTTGTGTTTAAGCCGTTGGTTATACTAAAAATAATGCTATATGATGTATTATTATCTAAACTTTGTCCATGAATAAGTTCCTCTCAAAAGTTAATAGTACTGTAAAACCTGATTTCTTTTATTTGAATACGAATTGCTGACATTGCACTTGAACAACGAAATGTCGGCATTTTGTAGTAGTATATGTGGTGTTTTTAATCTTAAAAACATTTCTCATTCCGTAAGATGATTGACGGACGAAGATTTGCAATTTCCAACTGGGTCTTCCAGTTGCAGTTCTTGTTATCGTATTGAATAACTGACTGCCTATTTTTTTATTTTTTTATCTACATTTTACTCTGTAAAAACTTGTATAACCTAAAATCTAAAATAGTTATCAAAATTACCATGTGTCTATCATTCTTATGTTGAAAGAATGATAGACATGAAATGCAAGTATACCGTACGTGGCGTAATGGACGACCTATACTGGCATAATCATGAGCTATACAAGGCGAGATTGTGGACAAGAGGTAAATTGGAGCTATATAAGGTAAGAGTGTGGACAAGAAGTAAAGTGGAGCCATATAAGTTGAGAGTGTGGACAAGAGGTATAGTGGAGCTATATAAGGTGAGAATGTGGACAAGCGGTAAAGTGGAGCTATATAAGGTGAGCGTGTGGACAGTAGGTTAAGTGGAGCTATAACAAGGTGAGAGTGTGGACAATAGGTAAAGTGGAGCTATTTAAGGTGAGAGTGTGGACAAGAGATAAAGTGGAGCTATATAAGGTGAGAGTTGGGACAATAGGTAAAGTGGAGCTATTAAAAGGTGAGAATGTGGGCAAGAGGTAAAGTGGAGCTAAATAAGGTGAGAGTGTGGACAAGAGGTAAAGTGGTGCTATGGAAAGTGAGAGTGTGGACTTGAGAAAGTGATACAATTTCAAGGGTCGTTCAATGGGACGTTAACTGGCGGTCAATATTGATAAATGTAAGGTAACTTTGAGAAACAATAGCTTGCACTCCTTTTCTTGACCATGGACTCAAAATACTCCTACATAGAGTAAACACTTACGACGAAGGTCCCATGACCCACACGTGATGCAGTTCTGTTTTGGTGATTTCATCTGAAAAACGGAAATGACAATGCAAAATAAAGTATAGAAGACAGGTCGGGAACATTTATCAAAGTACATGTGCAGGTATTGGAAATGAACACCTAATCTCTTAGTTTAGTAAGGAGTGATAAACGTCATGACAAACAGACGGACGTCAGAGTCTACCAGACAGGAACGAAAATGGTAAGAGCCTTGCCTATTGGTTTAAGTATCCGTTCATTAGCCCAAAAGTTGCCTATTCGATCCCCAGACCTGACTTTGGGGTCCTTGGAGCTGGATGGGATGGACATACCTGCCTCTTTAGCATAGGTCGAAATGAGTATGCATGTTAAAGCCGGTGTTCATCCACGATCACAGCACCTACAAGGATTGCTATGATCATATCATGCTCCCTATCCATTATTATATATACTATAAAAGCGCATAATTATGCAGTGTATTAATGAAGGCATGCAGACTACTCCACTCATCGGCAACTCTATATGAGAAGCAATTGTTCTAGCATCAACTATATACAACTGCCTCTTCTGACGCTAAAAAACAGTGACTTCTAGTAAAAAAAAAGAGTTAAATGATGTAACTGGATATCCTTTGAAAAATAGTTAGACTCCATTCCTACAAAGACATGCTCCAAATGAGGTCTATAACTAACTGATTATAGAGCCCAACCACTAAATCCGGCTTATGAAGAAATTTGACGTCACCATAACCACCATATCAAGCTGCTTCAGTGTACTGCCTGGAAGGCATCACAGCATATTATATATGATAACAATAAGACATATTTCCTTGATAACCATTCCATCAAGTATACAAGTAACCATGGTATTCCCGTAACCAATATCAAGCTTCCTTTGAACTATAACCTTGGAAAATAACAACGTCACTATAAGACTATAGACACACGGTGAAAACATTTTAACTTCACTAGTAAACACTACATATGCCGAAATGAATGAAAAACTCTATGCAAAAATATTCGTTTCTAGATTTTAATTGTACGGCTCCGTAGACTTAAAAGTTTAATTATGACTTACCTACTGTGGGTATCCGCCACGTTCCAGATACAGTACCGCACGCCAAACCAGCGTCCTGTCCATTTAGCAATATATCCCGAAAAACTATAAAACATTTCCCATCGACGGCGCCAACTTCTGGATCGTTCAGACACATCTGACCCTTGACCGACGCTAAACCAAAAAAGGTTATGGTCAAGACGATGATGAAACGACCAAGGCCACCCATTTTGTACGAAGACGATTGAAAGACTCTTCTTGTATCAGTTGTTTCGCCAAAGTTTGATTTTTCCGTCAGGATTGCACTTCCAACGACCAATGTGTTGCTTATTCCCTTTGACGTCACTCTGTTTCAGTTGTTACGGGTGTGGGATCGGACGGTGATGCGATCGTTGTAGTGTCAATCGCACCTGCTGCTTATCGATCTGGGGTTAAAGCTGGTTATATCTGTAGACGGCCCATGATATCTGTAAGATTAGCGCGGTACAACTGACTGACAGGAAGTAAATTATAAAATAATTGACACATTGCAATTTGCTGAGTGGGTGTACATGTACGTATTTCCAGTGCCTCGTCAACATTCCCTTAATTAATGTCTGTAGCAGTATGGGACAGTTTCCGATTAAATCTTACTTTAATGATGTAATGAAGAATTTCGTTCATTTCATTAACAAATATTGAACTCATCTATTATTTTTAAAATTCGAATTATGCAACCTTCCCCAGTTGCAAATTTTCATGCAGAGGCTTATCAACGAATGGATCCTACTGGATCATCTAACTGTACCAGGTATCTGGAAATCGCGATCAAGTGAAAACATTGCAAAAGGTTCCATATTTGCACACTGTTTTCGAACAATATTTCTTTTATTAAACCTTACAAATTGTTAATATAAAAATGGGCACGAAAACCAAAAACGACGGTAGCATTTGCCAAGGCACCATGATAGCGCCAAAGTGAAAACATATTTCCCGATCCCTTTTTTATCGATCGGATTGTTCAGACGTGGAGAGGATGGAGAGGATGTAGTGCTACGCTAATGTGTAGTGCATGACTAATGTTTGAAAACATTACCATTAGAATCCAGACCGTCGTTTATTAACATAACATGTACGGTACTATAGATGTATTTATCCAAACGGCGGAGAAGCGATCATCAACCTTCTTAAATACATTAATGTGATTCAACTCTTACGGGGGTTTTCTTTCTCTTGGTGCTGAATATATCTATTCTATATTTTCACATGGAAATGTTCGACCTACGTCATCCAGCCACTCACTTTAGACGGATATGTAAACAGTCAAGTTAAAGCGTGACCACGGTGTGTAAACGGAAAACTTAACACCCATGGAAAGTTACAAATAACACATTTAGGCCAATATGATTTTGCTTTGGAAAAGTTGAGAATGTTTGACCAAGCAATGGCATTAATAATAAGTCCCCTCTCCTATCTGTGGTATTTTCAATGGTATTTACCGACATTTTGACTTATAACTGAACCATCTTTTTGTCATTTCTTTCTCTTTGGACGCTCGTGTATTTACAAACAGTTTGACTGACAAAACCTACAGTTATTACAGTTTACAAGCGCCGTCCATATAATTGTTGTTACCGTACGCCGTACAAACAAATACGTCAATTCAAGTGACCTTCACTGAATTTTGTGGATACGCCCAGTTCTCACGGAGCGGGAAAAAAATCGATAACATGTCGACAGATGGACAGCAATATGAGAATAGAGTTCTTTGAAATGGATACGAGAGCACGTAAATGTGCAATAGAGAGTATAATTATAGATAATGCATGCACCCGTACCGAAAAGGTTCACTGCATTTGAAAGCACTTGTGATATTGTGTAATATTGCATATTGTATATGCCCGTGTGTTATAAGACTCTAACATGTTAAACATTGTACTTACGGATGCCACCTTGTGTTAATTTAAGTTATTTAATTTAACTTCAGTTTGATTGCTTGCTCTTTCATCAAACGGCTGAAATGAGTCTGTGTAAATACAGCGAGAACGCTGGAAAAACAACCCACCAGACCGATGGAGTATGCATGTATGCAATACCGTCAGCGATCTCCCGGTTTTTCCATACTTCTCCATTCTCCATATTTCTCATAAACTGCTCATTTCAGAGCAGAAAGATGAACATTAAGCCACTCTGTACATTTGCGGTACCTTAGTGTTGTCATGACTAGAATTTAACATGTGTTGGAGTGTTATAACACAGAGGCATATGAAATGCTTAATACCGGCACGGGTGATGCAAGGGTGCAAACTAAATAATAAATGGGGTATAATAATGCTTCTGAATTGGTAACCGATATAACCTCTCATGGAGTGGTGAGGACCATGGTGTTCCAGGTAGTTGGTACCATATATCAGATGTATATAGTCCTTACATTTGCATGATTACAAAGTCACCATTATTTAGTTCTATGCGGTCTTTAGATTTATAGTTTGTTCGGTATTGTCTCATTGTCATGTTTACTGACCGTGACATGGTTGAATAAAATAGCAAAAACAGCTGCTGTGCCAATGTATACGTTCAAGTGAATATAGTGCACTCATGTACCATGTTGGGGAATGTGCAGCTCGCGTTATGAAGTTCTATTAGACAAAGCAATACAACAAAGCAATACAACGTATGGTGTTTTATACATACACAAACGCACTTTGGTATACTAAGCGTAAAGAATATTCGTTAAGCAACATTTTACTGGAAACTGAATACTCGTAGGTTGTTCCATAACTGCATCAATTATTTAAGCTCCGATTTATAACCTGTTTATGACCCTTCCCACTGTCCGCATCCACCCACAAAGGAAATAAAAAATAAATAAAACCAATAGTTAAAAATACAAAAAAGCTAATTAAATAAACAAACTAAAGTGTAAGGAAAGTAGATATTTAAACAGTACATCATCGATTTGGAAGTTGTCTTTAGTGGTATACAATACAGTACCACCGTGTGGAGAAGGGTATATTAACATAATAAGGCTATACAATTAAAACTGTCAAACTATACCGTTTATGTTTTTATTATGCAGCCAGTCTCTGAAAGCAGCCACGATAGAATACCTCAGCTTGGTCCCACGTTGTTTAATTTAACTTAAAACGTTCTGGTAGATTTATGGGCAAATCCGTTTCACATTAAAACCAGTAATTAGCTTGTTTCGGTTTTATCGGTCAAGACGATTTCATGAATTATAATTCATTTTTGTCCAATATGAAATGTTAATATATCATAGAATGGAGCACCGAAAAAAGAAGCTTTTTGTAAAAATTCATCTTTTGCCTGTTGGCTTTTCTAATATCGAAAGCCAGGTGCGAACCGACTGGCTCTAATTTAAGAATTACAGGTATTTGACATTAAATAACGTTCTTTCTCAATATATATAAAGCTTGTTTTTATAACATTATATTATACAAATCCTTCTAATGTTCAACAGATATATAACATTACATAATACAGATTATCGGGTGGATTGCAGGGTTATACCATATATACAACATGCATATGCTGTAGAAAAAATAACACATGAGGTTTCACTTAGAACTAACCTGAAATATATCTTATAAGTGCAAATGAAATATTGCATAAGTTGATAACGCGACAAGTCTGTTATAATCATTTGTTTTTCGTTTAAATTGATATACTCGTGTCGTTAAATTAATTTTAATTTAAATAGTATATTTCCCCTATTATTGAAAACTCGTCCGACACCGGACGGGATCCTTTAGTGACCATAACCTGTATGTCATATTCTGATCATCAATACCTCGAGTCAGCCGCTCACGAAATCGCCGCTACCGTATTACGTCGCGTGCAATAATTGGTTCCACTTCATTGGAAGTCAATAATAAGTCCTTCCCGTGGTTGTGTGTGTAACTCCACATCACAATTGGTTATTGAAAATTGGGGTCTTTTGTTTGTATCATGAGTCACTGCGTGTAATAATTCCAAAACGAACCGTACAACGAGGACGTTGCCCAACTTTACACCAGACGCTTGGATATAATGTTTACAGCAGAATTATGAAAAACAGCGATGGTTATAGCACAGGTAATTTCTATAGAGGCTTTGCTATTACCGACTTCTATAGATATAACCGAACTAGCTTTTCATGAATTTTCCTGTAGGATTTCTCTACAAGTTACCTTACCATTCGATTATTTGTTACGGTGTTAATATTCAGCGTGTTTCGTACACAAGTTGTGGAGACGAATGGGAGTAATGAAGTTAACCACTGCCGTTCTAGTCCTTCATTTGGTGCGTACTCTTCAAGTGACGGGGAACTCTGGATACGAGGAACCATTTTATAAAGGTGCTAAGGAAGCTAGACTGCCCAATGGAAGGGGGTACGAAGGAGTCGTGGTCGCAATCAGTCCTCAAATATCTGAGGACAACAATTTAATTGAACGTATAAAAGATGTGTTAAGTGACTTCTCCAGCTATCTACATAGAGTAACTAAGTAAGTATTTCAAATTTTATTAGCATTGGTAGTAAACAATTTAAAACGTTTGCTAGTAATTTTACATCTATAATTATATAGACCTACAGATACACACACACACACATATATATATATATATATATATGTAGGCCTATATATATATACTATATATATATATATACATCGTATAGACAATACATATACTATACATACTATACATACATTGGATAGAGATTCCGTGTAAGTTATATTTTCTTTGGCCTTTCGTGAAATGCAGAATCTCTAATATGGTAATCCGGTTACTCAATGTAAAGGTTACATACACATCTAGTCTTGAGGAACTATTTTACGTTAGAGTTTCTCTATAAAAAACAGAATAATTGAAACAACATGCAGTTTTTAAGCGAAAGGCGAGAGCTTTCAGGTAATCTCTTAGAATGACTAGACGATGTATGCCTGCTCTGGTATCACTTTACTGTGTCACAGATTTCGGGTTCCCTTTGTGAACAATTCAGTTCTCTTATGAAATAATTATATTGATATCAGTCCCTTAATGTTTTGTTTCACTAATTGGTTTATTTAACCATTATTGTCCTACTGCCGTTTCGTTTCTACATTTTATCAGGGAGAGGACCTATTTGGAAGAAGTTCGAATACTAATTCCCTCAACATGGAGTGATGATTCAAGCTATGTTTCTGCAGTTTCCGAGAGATTTGAAGAAAGTGACATCAGAATTGATAATCCCGCTGAAGAAGAAAACTTTCC